>JAHWFP010251580.1:0-17805 GCA_023313725.1 Lithobius niger
TGACGGTCAATTCAACTTTGTGTTGCCTAAATAGTGTTTCCTTAAAAATGTCTACTCCTAAAAATGATTGTGTCCTTTTACCGTAAGTTTTCTCCTATACTCTCTCGTGGGTCTGTACACGCTACTGGCAGCAACAATACGTCTTCTTTTCTGTTATTATTTAAATCTATAAAAATGGGCTATTAAAAATCAAGTCATTTCAGCTAGATACGTTCGAAGGAAGTCGGAAATATAAATCCTAAATTCCTACAAAATAATATTTTGTCAAATAATTATTTGCAATATTGTGTAATTTGTCCCTTTAATGTTGTACCAGATCAAACTAACAGTAATTTTCTTTCTTCCTATTATTATTTCTTGATCTAGCATTGGCTCTGCTGAAAGCAGCACAAATCACACTAAAGGAAGATTACCAGGATCTGTGCCTTCAAGGTTTGGCGTGGATGCGTGACGTCAGAATTACCTTGGCAGACTGTTACGTCACGTTGAGCATTATCCAACAAACGAAGAGAGGACAAGACTTACCTGAAGAAACAAGACAAATCTATGAAATCTTTGAGACAAAAGAAACAGCTAAACGGTCTTCAAGAATACTAGTAGAAGGTCCGGCCGGATTCGGGAAGACGACGTTTGCTTCCAAGCTGTGTTTCGATTATGCCAAAGCAGAAAATTATTTGAGCAAATTCGATCTGGTCCTTGTGTTGCCTTTGAGATATTTCAAGGGAGAATTGAAAGAGTTGCTGAAAAAAACACTTGGGTTTTGTGAGGAAAATGTTGAGGATCTATTTGAAATTATCAACAACAAAGAAGTAAATACTCTGTTAATCTGTGATGGATATGATGAGGTTGCCGCAGAATACATTCCTAAACTCCGTCCTTTAATACGAGGGGACACCTATCCACACTTAACAGTCATTATTACGTCAAGACCAGGACAGTTTTCGTTGCAAAGTGATAAAGTAGATCGAGTTCGTATGACTGATGATGTAACCATAGATGAGAAACTGTTTGATAAAAGAATTAAAATCCTTGGCATAAAGAACGAACTAATTCCCGAATTTTTGCAGAAACATTTCCCTCACTTATCTGATCAAGACCAAACTTCTATTGTTGAACAATTATACAACATGGCTGGAAATGAACTAGTGACTGAAAGCTACTTTCATTGTCCACTTTTTTTATTGATGATATGTTTACTCCTAACTGAAGATGATAAAGAGATAAAATGGAGTTGGCATACCAGAACAGATTTGTATAAACAAGTTATGAACTTTGTTATACGACGGTATGCTTCTAAATCTGGATGCAGTTCTGTTGGAGCAATTAACTTGTATTCCTTGAAAAACATGGAGACTTGTGAATTCAAGAAGCTCGTGATCCAGTTTGGACAATTTTCATTAGAGGCTTTAAGGAAAAACCAGCTCTCTTTTTCTGAGGATGATATTTTGGGCCCTGACCACAATAGAGATAGCCGAATTCTGCAATTAGGTTTGTTAACGAAGTCTGTTTCCATAAAAGGAATCCGTCAAGCAATTCGCTACGAACCCGTGCACAAGTCACTAATGGAGTTTTGCAGTGCCTATTTCTTGTGGGATAAGTTTAAAAATGGGCCTAAAAAGGAGTGGACCAAAGATGTCTGTGACGTCAGACCAACGACAGACAACGACTCATCTTTGGTGTTTCCTTTTTTAACTGGATTGATGGGAGAAGAGGCAGACGTTCTTTACAGCCAACTTGAACCTTATGCAGCTGAATATGGAGTTGCCTTTAGCACTTTACAAGAAAGTTTATCAGAAACCGAAATGACCTCCTCCTTCCTGTCGTCTTTCCGTCCCTTAATACCAGTTGTGATAAGACTGAACCGTTCAGTTTCTGGTTTCGTTGCAGCCAACTTATCGAAAATTATCCATTTTGGCATTGAATGCAAGAAATTGCAGCAAATTGTTTTATGGACTGAACTTTCTTATTCTTTCCAAGAGGATATTAACGTTCACAGACTTGCATTGTGTACTGGAGACTACTTGGTTCCACGGGGAAGAATGAAGAATCTGAATTGCAAAGTGAATTGCAGGAGCTTGTTTTGTGATTTTGCTGACCTAAACGCATATCTAGATCAATGGAGTGATTTTCAGTCCTTTCTTGCGTACATCAAGTATGAGCATATTTCCATTTTCATTCACGATATATTATCTCCTGAACCGTTGCTGGGCTCAATTGTTGTGTTTTCCCCAACTGTTACAACAGGATTTCTAAGAGACGCCAAACTCCGATTCGTTAATGTCAGCGTCGATCTTGCATGCACGAATCACCTGACAGTGCTAGCAGAGCTAATAAAAAACGAAAGAATAAAAGGATTGTGGATAGACTTGTTACCTTTATTAGCTTCTGTATTCTCCCACCCTGGATGCAATGGTGATTGCGAAAGTTGTGTCTTAAGCCTACAGGAACATTTGGACTATTTAGTTGCATGTGCTTCCAAATCTACTTATCTAACGTATTTCATTTTCACGAACCTTACGAGAGCGACCTTGTCACTCGACTTAGCAGTGTTATGCAACAATGGTCAAAAGTCGTGGAAGTGCCTACGTTTAGATGATGTCCAATTAGAATGCACCCAAGAAGTACAAAACCCGACATTCGAAATTCAGCATTTACGAGCCCACGTTACAGATTTGCCAGAATCCGTTTGTAATTTTCTGCAATCATGTAGAATTAAATCAATTGGCTGCAACAATGCATTCATGCCTCATAATACTATTTCCTGTTTTCGTAACGAACATTTGACTGAAGTTCATGTTGTACTTGACGAGTCCATCTTTGACCAGGAATTCGTTACCCGCCTTTGTCAAGTGACAGAACTACAAATACTTTCTCTGCAGATGTCACCTTTTGATTATCTCTGTTTTCCAATTTCTGTGGAAAACTGGTTGCTCACTTCCTTAAATCATCCCTTTAACTTAAAAGGTATTGAAATTAAAACAGTAGAAGACAACCCTGAGATGGCCCTGGACTTAGTAAAAGCGATTGTGAAAGGGCTTAACCCAGTGCCTTCTGGGAGTTCGTATTCTGCATCTGAATCAACCAGAGGAAAGAAGCTTAAGCTCCAGTATTTAATGCTTCAAACAGATGCACTACTAGACCCAAATGACATTGGTTCGCTTGAGAGTGAAATGCTTACCCATTTCTTTTCAACTGCATTAAATATGAAAGAATCTTTAAGGAACTTCTTGTTACCTCGACTGGACATTTGTGTGTTAACTAACTTAGCCTTTCTATGTATGTCCAAATTAGAACAAGGTCTTACTTCAATATATGAAGTATTTCCACCAGCGGAAGGATTCTTAGTGAAGTATGAAATACAAGGAATGAGGAAGGACGATTCATTAAGAGAGAGACATCGCAGGAAATTTAATGCCACTTCTGACTCTACATTGTCTGTGACATTCAACGAATGCAAATAGGAGATTTTTTTTCTTTTTATATGGTATAGCCTATCCTTTTTTGTTAAAACATTGAATGTCAAAATTTGAGAACTACGAATGCAATTTCAGTGATTTAGAACCATGTGTAACGACTTATTTTAATTTTAATTTTAATTTTTGTTTGTGTCCCGAATTTATGGCTATTTCATTGCTGTGATTTTAAAAAACTCATTCAAGATTATTCTTAACCGCTTGTTTGTGTTACACTTTCTCCCATTATGAGTCTAGTGCTTAATTTGAAATTGTTTCAAAATATTTCGAAAGATACTAAAATTAATAGATTTCAATTTTCGCCCAAACTGAAAAAAAAATTATCAGAATTTTGAAAAACAAATATTAGTTCGAAATATTTTTAACACTGCACTGAGGAGGGTCTCTCTTGTGCATTATTATTGCTGAAACATATATTTTTGGCAATGTCACCAATCGTCTTTAACTTTTCTATCTTCTCCTGTATAACTTCTCCGTTAGTTTAATATTTTGTTTTTTTCAAAGTCAACAAATTAAACATTCTCGACCAAATTATTCTGTCGAAGTTCGATCTTCGACCTGCATGCAAAAGGTTTAGCAGCATTCTATTTAGCTGTTTTCTTCTAAATAGAATTCTGCACAACTTTTTACATTCAGGTCGAGATCGAATTTCGACAGAATAATATGATCAAAAATGTTTCATTTGTTGACCTTGGAAAAAAACAAAATACTAAATTAACGGAGAAATTACAAAGCTGAAGATAGAAACTATAGAAAAATAGAAAGAAAGTACAGAAAGAATAGAATACAGAAAGTAATTTGTCTGTACATTATTCTTATAATATTAGCATAAAGATATGGTAAATAATATAAAGCTTATAACAAACCCACAAATTGTCTCGGTTGGTTTTATTTACAATGCTGTTAGCATGTATTGTATACTTGTATGTTTAAAAAAAAGGTGATCAAGAAGTCGAACCTACATGAATAAAACCAGATGGTGATAAATACCCGTAAAATAAGTTAACAGTAATAATTATAAAACAGTGGGGAATCAGATAAGTGTAAATCATATCAGACGATCACTTCTGTCAAGGTCATAATGTTGCTAACTTTTAAAGTAAGCACCGTAGATCACCAGTGTAAATTTGAAAGTTGTAGGATATCATTAAACATTGCCAACCCGAAAAACAAAATGAAAATCCATGTAGAAATAGCAGTGCTATGTACAAAATACACTTCCGGCAAATGAATTTCATTGCAAAGGCTACCTGTCAGGCAGTGGAGCAATTCGAGAATCTAGATGGTAGAGACCAGATAACATCTGTCTGTTATGTATCAGTTAGACGCAGTAAGACTTTCAATGTTTACCGTAGTGGCAAAGCCACGACACCCGATCAAGATCCTTCATGGGGTGCCAAGCGCATTGCTATGTTGCGCCTCTACCGAGCCCTTGTCCGCAACAAACTTGATTATGCGTTTATGGTCTATGGGTCGGCTAGTGACTCGACTTTCCAGATGTTGGACACTGTGCATCACAGTGGTATGCGTCTGGCGCATTTCGGACGTCTCCAGTGGTCAGCCTCTATGCTGAAGCCTCGGAGCCACCTCTGGCCATTCGTCGGCAACAGCTTGCCATTCAGTGTGCTGTGCGATCCAGTCCTGCCTGGTCCATGGTTTTTGGACCGGACTTGTGGGTCGGTAGATGCTGGGTGGGTAAGGGTGATTTCCGTGATTTCAGCAGTCCTGTCAGGAAATAGCATTTGAAATGCACTGCATCTTGCGGCCTGGGGAGATGCCAGTGGCCCCATGGCTTGTCCAAGGGGCCACTTGCGTTCGAGCGTCTCCCACTGCAGCGTGCTTCCCTGCCTGACAAGTTTCCCCGCAGTCACGTTTATTAGCAGGAAGTGTATTTTTTACATAGTAACACAGACATTTCCACATGATTTTTCATTCTGTTTTTTTGTGTGTGTGTGGGGGGGGGGGGGGCGGTTGGCAGTGTTTAATGATATCCTCCAATTTTCAAATTTACAATGGTGATCTACGGTGTTTACTTTGGAAGTTGGTAACATGATCGCCTTGACGGAGGTGATCAAAGTCATTGGCTTTAAACTCATCTGATTCCCTACTGTTTTATCATTATCACAGTTAACTTATCTGAAATACGGATGCAAACCTATTTACGTTGCCTTTTGGACTTATATGTCACACTGCCTGAGTGGGGGATCGAACCCACGACCTTAGAAATCAAAGGCCGAGGTCCTACCGCTGAGCCATACTGACACGGCCTACTTGAGCCATTTAACCCATCTTGAACCATTGGCTTTTCCGTCCTGTATAACTAATCTTAAATGTATATGTCACCATCTGAAATTTATTCATGTATAGGCCCGTCTTTTGGATCATCCTCGGCAAATTTATGTATATAATCCTTATGCCCCGATAAGTATTTCAATGCTTTCCTAACCGAATTAAATACTGTTTTTATATATAAATTTTTCGTTGAATACAGGGTTCTGTAGTTAGTGAACGTAAAATGAATTAAAGTAAAATAAATAAACTTGCCTGCAATATTTATAAGTGCATTTGTTCTATGTCCTTCGTTGATGAATAAGGTCAAATTAGTGAAGCGTTACGAGTATTATCCAGTTAATGAACTTGATTTTATGGAAACATGTATATGACTGCATGACGCTCTTGTTATCAAACGCTGGCTGCTCCTTGTTCCACAGGCGTAATGCTGTCAAAAGCCGGCTGTCCCTTGCTGCACACAGATAATGTAATCCAAAGGTGGCTGCTCCTTGTTCCACAGGGATAATGCTGTCAAAAGCCGGCTGTCCCTTGCTGCACACAGATAATGTAATCCAAAGGTGGGTGCTCCTTGTTCCACAGGCGTAATGCTGTCAAAAGCCGGCTGTCCCTTGCTGCACACAGATAATGTAATCCAAAGGTGGCTGCTCCTTGTTCCACAGGCGTACTGCTGTCAAAAGCCAGCTGTCCCTTGCTGCACACAGATAATGTAATCCAAAGGTTTGCACAGAGTTAATTGCACAGAGTTTTTGTTATAAAAACATGAATGCATTCTTCATAAACATGAAGCGTTCTTCATGCTGTCAAAAGCTGGTTCCCCTTGCTGCAAAGGGATAATGTAATCCTAAGTTGGTGCCCCTTGCTGCGCAGAGTCACTGTTAACAAAAACTGGCCGCCCCTTGCTGCCCATGGATAAGGGACTTCTCAGACTTTGTTAGCCAGGTGGACATGGGGGGGGGAGGGGGGGGTTGAATGCTTGTGGTGGACTTGAAATATTTTAGTCAACCGCTTAAGTCTTCCTAAAAATGTTTGCTCCTCTCCTCTTTGCAGCAGTGCACATCAAAAGCTGGTTGCCCTTTGTTCCACAGGCGTAATGCTGCACACAGACAATGTAATCCAAAGTTGGCTACCTCTTAACTGCACAGAGTTTTTGTTATAAAAACATGAATGCATTCTTCATAAACATGAAGCATTCGTCATTCTTCATGCTGTCAAAAGCTGGAGGAAATCATTAAACCCTGCCAATCGTGGCAGTACACATCCTTATAGAGAAGAACCTCAACGAAAGTTACCTTGCAAACCACAAAAGCTTTTTCTAATTGCCGCTAGAAAATATTAATTACCTGTGAATATTTACCATTCATTTCCTCGAATGGTGGTATTCGCTAGGTTTTTTAGTTGCTTGTAGCCGCCTAGCTCGTTAACCCAAATGTACATGTGCCGAAGCATCCTTCCCTATATAAGCGCCGAAGAGCAGAAGGTTTTCATAATTTTTCCTGTAGCGAGCCACTGGCATGGACACGCTTTCACTTTCCTGCAGCTTTTTCATCGCATCTTCAAGACCTTTCTCCTGTCGGCTGGATCCCTTCGTTCAAAGGCTCCCTGAAGAATGTTTCGTCCTGGAAAAACACCTCTTTGCCCGCCAGCCCTTCTGCCAGTCAACCTGGCGTCATCATTGGTCTTTCATCCCCATCTCCGGACCTCCAGGACCACTTGCCAAGCCCCTTTACCAACACCCGAAGCAGACCTCGACCTCGCCTTCACCATCAGGCTCTGCTCCTTCGGCTAAAATCCTTTCGCATCGCTTTCCATGTCCCTCGGCCGTCCCTGCTGCTCCTGCTCCCCACCATCAACACGGTCAACACATCGACTACTTCACCGGTCCAGTGCGACCAGACATCGGCTTCTGCCCTTAATATCCAAGCTCTCAAGAAAGCCTTCGCTCCGCAAAAGAGGAATACGCCAAGCTCAAGCACAAGTTGAAACATCATTCCTCCAGTGGAATGCAAAAACGTTCACGCACTTCAACGGAAACCCCGCTCGACCTTTTATCTCGCTCTTCTTGGCATACTCCAATGACGGCACGATCGTCTGACCAGCCCCTTTTGCGGTATCAAGTCCACAAACTAATGGATCGTGCTAGCCGAGACTTTCGCTACAAGCCATCCAAGACTTTCCTTGATTTGGACCCCCATAATGTTGCTAATTCGTCATTTTCATGCTCTGAAGCTTTTGCGAGTTCTCACCACGTGAAAGCTCACATAAATCATTTACACCCCCCCCCCCCCTCCGATTTTAGGCCCCTCAAATGTTTCTAATTTGTCATTTTCACGCTCTGAGAATTGTTACAATGTGAAAGCTCAAAGCATTTGCACTACCCCCTCCCAGTTTTCAGACCCCCAAATGTTTCTAATTAATCATTTTCATGCTCTGAAAGCACTGAGAGTTCTCATAGTGTGAAAGCTCATAAAGCATTTGCGAGAGTGCCTGAACCGCTGTGACCTTCGCACCAGAGTTGGACTGGGTCACTTCTTTTTTGACAAGGTGACCCGAAAATAGGTTGACCCGGTGACCCGGCCGAGCCATTTGGACCCGGTGACCCGGCCGACCCGTTTGGACCCGGTGACCCGGCCGACCCGTTTGGACCCGGTGACCCGGCAGACCTGACTTAACCCGGTGACCTGACCAGACATGGATTTACCTGATGACTCAGTTGGATCTTGATTGATCAGACGAAACCAGGCTTGACCCCGAGTGATCTTGGGCAGGGAAACATAATTGGAAATAAGGCCGGAGAAAAATCTGCTACTGAAAGCCTCCCCCTCCATCAACCCCACCCTGTAAGCTAACTCATTTTCAGCATTTCTATGCCTTGCCGTTGAAACCCCCATTTAGCAAGTTTTTTTTTAACTGCAACAAGTTACTTGTTAGCGAGCTGACTCATCTCACCAGCCAGTGGCCATTGAGGCTGTATTGCCTGATCGCAAATGATTCTTCGGTTAACTCAAAATTTTGTGGAAAAAATTAATTTTACTACATAATTTGTTCTTCATGACGACAATGTTTGGTCTATTGTTAAGCTTAAAGAACGAATTTAGCAGTAAGTATTTGTGAGTCCGACTCGACTAAAAAAAATAACTTTGTTTATTATTGTTGTTATTATTATTATTGGGTGGATATACTAAAAAAAAATAAAAAATTTCTATAGAGCACTTTCCATACTTCCACAGAAAAAAAATCAATTAATCTTAATCTGTGGCTTAGTTGGGGGGCAGTGGGTCTCCAAATCAGTTGAGATCCCCTGGTCAGTATAAATGGACAGATCTAATCCGAAAGTCCGGATCACCGGGTCCGACCCGAATTTCCGGTTCTGGTGCTCAGACCCAGTGACCCGGTGACCCAGCCTAAAACTTAACCCGAATGACCCGGTGATCCTGTCCAACTCTGCTTCGCACCTTGAGGTAGCATAAGGACACATTAAGGTAGCATGAGGACACTGATGTAGCAACAGGATACATTTAGGTAGCAAAACATTTTGGTACCGTGACCCAGTTTGACCTCGACCTGGTGTATCACTTCCAGTTTTTATGGGTGTCGCCCTCTTGGAAAATGAACGCACTTCCGGTTTCCACGGGCACTGCCATCTTGGAATATGACCGCACTTCCGGTTTTCATGGACGCCATCTTGGAAAATGGCCGCACTTCCAATTTGCATGGGCGCCGCCATCTTAGAAAATGACGCAACTTCCGGTATGACGTCACTTCCGGGGGTGTGGGGAGTGTTTCTGCCATATCGCAAATGCAGCCTGCTCATGTTTGTCATCAAACCATATTGCACAATGTATGTATCCAAACCACGAACTTTCTCCCCACCAACGCAAAAACTATTTTTATGTCTCAGTGTATCGGACACCTTGTGCCTCTCTACGGCACGTGCCATCCTGCCTGACAAAATGGATGCTGTAGGCCCTTTGTCGAGCAGGTCAAAGTAGGACTGACCAGATACTGTTATTCTTAACAATGATTGGTTCTCTTTCCTTCCTACATCTTGTCAAGCTCCAAAGAGTTGGACGTTCCGGACCAAAATTCGTTTATGGCCATGTTAAAATAGGCCGGCCCTGGTGCACCAGTCTCCAAGCTTCTTGGTCACTAACCTTTCCCTACTAGTTAGTGATCTTCGTTTGTGTTTTTTGATGTTTTCGGACACTGCAATTCTGGTGTCCCTCCTTCGCCCCAGCAATTGGCATTAGAGGGTCGAGTGTCCTTCCCTTTGTCTGTCTGTGCGGTCTCGTTGCTTTCAGCAATCTGCCCTCAGACTTCTGAGTGTTTCCACTCATCACTGAAGGCAACGTATATACTCTCGGTTGGCTTCACCGCCTGAGGGTAAGTCCAGCTCAGCGAAGCTCGAGAGCATCCATGCTGACTGAAACCACGCTGGACGGTGAGTTTCCCTGCCATGCTTGCGTGCCTGAGGTGCTGCACCTCAGCAGAACGGGTTGCTTTCCCATTCGTGTGAATTGGGGTTACCGAATCTTTCAGCTTCAACCTATCTCCAAGCTAAACTCGGTTCTGCTGACCGAGCTGGCTCAGGAAGTCCTTCGTACGTCCTCTGGGTACGTACTCTCATTCATTCCCATGGAGCTTCATTCTTGCAACGAGTCAAACTGTTTCTCAATCCTAATCGAAATTGTTTAGCTTAGCAAGGGCCCGTCCTATGCTCATTTAAAAGTGAGGAGGTAACGACATAGCAGTGAAAGCGTATGGTTAGTTGCGAATTTAAAGTGCTGTTGTGATCCCTCTAATAGCCAGAAATGGACTTGCTTAGGATGTTCTGAAAGATTGGAATATATTATTTCCATAGATCCTAATCGAAATTGGTTAGCTTAGGTAGGGATCGTCCTACGCCTATTTAAAGGTGAAGAGGTAATGGCCCAGTGGCGAAAGCGTACAGTGATTTTCAAATTCAAAATGCTCTTGCGAGCTCTTTAATAGCCCAACATGGAATGCTTACAATATTCTGAAATATGGGAATCTGTTCTTTCCACAAATCATAACCAGAAATTGTTTAGCTTAGATACACTTACAAATATGAGCATTACAATGGCACTTACAAATTGAAAATATAGCTGCTACAGGACAGTCCCTATGTAAGCTAAACAATTTCGGTGAGCATTGATGGAAAAAATAAATTCTGTTCCCACCTTTCAGAATATTCTAAGTATGTACATTTCGGGCTATTACAGAGCTCGTAAGAGCACTTTGAATTCAAAAATCACCGAACGCATTCGCTACTACGCCATTACCTCTTCACTTTAAATGGGCGTAAGACGATCCCTAGCTAAGCTAAACAATTTAGGTGAGGAGTGTTTGGAAAGAATAGATTCCCATCTTTCAGAATATCTTAAGCATGTCCATTTCGGGCTATTAGAAGGCTCTCAAGAGCACTTTGAACCCGAAAATTGCTACAACAAGCAATTAAAAAAAGGAGCGTTCGCACGAATTAAGGGTGATGTATTTGCAATACGATTTTGGGGTTGAATGGTTGCTTTTACGTGAAGGATGTATACCACATTTCCTGTCCAGAATTGTGTGCTGAACGTTTTTGTTTCACATTACGCTTTTGATTTGTTGACGGTTAAGGAGTTACAGCCCAAAAAAACATTTTTTAGCTGCTATTTTGACCGCCATCTTGGATTTAACGGCTCCTGGGTAAATTTCGAAGTGGCTCCATTACTAAAAATGATCTTGTAGGCATGTAGGTTCATCATACCGATTTTCATGCTTATATGAAAAAGTGAACGATTCTTTAGCTCTGCCATGGTTCAGTAAGTTAAGGTTTTTTAATTTATAAAATGTATGTAGATTATACGGTTGCTTATAGTGCCACAAATGCTTTGAACACTACTTCTCAGTGCAAGGTGCAACAGAGCCTAGTCACTGACCCCAGTTTGCCCTCCCTTATCCACTCTTCAACAAGCTGCATAAGGTACAACATCGCTGCTTGCTGTACAATTTGAGAAGACACTAGAGTTGTCTTAAGAACTAAGCCATTTCTGGCTTAAATCTTTATTATTAAACGAGCCAAGTCGCCCACTAGGCTGTTTTGAGGTACCCAAACAACCCAAAAATAACAAAACTACTTTGCAAAAAGAAAGGTGCCTTTCACTTATTGTAAACGAGAAATTGTAGAGAAAAATTAGTTTTTTTGCCTAGCTGCTATTTTGGTCTCCTCGCTGCAAAACACTTCCGATATTAAAAATATAACGATACGGATGAATCAACTTGTGGGGAATACGCCACCGTATTTCCTGTTAATCATCTCTGGTCGTCCCCGCCAAGGTTTTTATGAGATTAGGTCCACGCGTATTCTCAGGCGTCGTAGTGCGCACATCATATGAAAGCTCGCCATGCCGGTGTACCAAGAACCTCTACGTCCCTACGTCCTCTACGTCCCTGGGTGTACTATGCGGTAAACCGGAAGTGACGTCATGGGAAAATCCTGTTTGAGACATTATCTGTGGACGAAAGGTTTACAAATGAAAAACCCCCTGACAAGCGAGTAGATCAACAAGAACGTACGTGAAAACATCTTTAATTTCAAGTCCATCTTTAATAATCAAGTCCTTACGCACACTGCAAACGCACACTGCCCTGGGGGGGGGGGGGGGCTAACAGCGTCAGCAAATATAGTTGAGCGGGCAGAAGGGTCGACTACCAGCCAAGTGGATGCCAGATCGAACCCCATGACCAACAATGGTACACATACGGGACTTTAAAAAATAGTGATAAAATTCGCCTGATGATGCGAAAAAAAAGAACGAACAAGTATCTACTATATTACTACCATAAGTGCTCAAGGATCATGAGCAGCAGCAGCAGTAGCCAACAATTAAATACCAACAATTAAAGTTTATCGTTATAATTAAAAGTAACGTGTTTTTCATTTTTTATTTATTTATACTACGAGAGCTCTATACAGGCCTTACCCTATGCGCTCTACTCTAAACTAAGAAACTAAAACTAACTAAACAAAAGTGCACTAACCTTGCCATAAAACCACAGAGGCTACACAGAAATCACAGATCCAACCCCAATCAACCCAACCAAAACCAACCCAAGCCAACCAAAGCCAACCCAACCCAACCCAACCCGATCCTAAGTAGGACAAACACTGAGCGGCTGGCAAAGAAAAACCAGAAATCACCATGGTGTTTTTCATTCTTCGTGCACGTGGGATGTCTTTGCTAACAATTCTTGGTGCACGTGTTATGTATTTCAAACTTTCATCTAAAGCAGTTCATAGTTGATGGGTAAAATGAAACACCCCGTGTTTCAGCTAAACCCGTGTAATTTTAAACCAACTAAGCTACGTTCTTAAAATTGGCAGCTATTAACGATAAAATAGATTATTTTCTTCATAGATTTGCTTTCTGAGCTGAGCTGAATTGTTTCAAAGCAAGCAGCAACAATCATTGCATACGCGACCGTTCATGCTCAAAGGGTTTAACGAGCGTTAACCACTCCTGGTCATCTGCACGAAGCCCTAAGGCCCGTTCATACTCGGTAAATGAACAACAATTATAACTGCAACAAATTATAACGACAATGTACCTCATTTTGTTGTGGGGTGTGCCATTGTCGACGTTTTGACTTTCGCTGATGAGTGGACTTACTTGCTCACTGAATGCTGAGTTTCTCAGTGATTGGGTTTTTTTTATAGACTTCAATCAAACTTCATTGTCACTTTTCCGGGGCTACACCAAAATAGCGAATGTCCCGACTTTTCCGCCTAGGGATGGATGACAAGAGGGAGAAAAGGAGAAAGAAGGGTAGAGGGTAGAAAGAAAAGAAATCACATTTCGGGGGGAGGGGGTGCATGCTGCTCTGATAGGGGAAGGAGTGTGTAGGGGGGGGGGGACATTAAAACCAAAGACCAGACACCTCACAGACCCCACACTGGGGGAGTATGGAAGGGGGTGCAGTGGGGTGCGGGGGATATACGGGTGGGTGGGGGGGGGGGGGGGAGAATTTGACAGCGCAAGTTACTTTCTTAACACGACAAAACACCGGTAGAAGCTAAGTTCTGGGAATTCAATCATCGTGCAGCATGCACGGGTCCAGCTAGTGTTAAATAAAATCGACTTTCATCATGGGCCTGTATGTAAGAACTGCACTGACAGCTGATGAAGTTTACTGACAATTTTTTACAAATTCTGTTGTGTTGTCGTCAGCGATAACAACTTCAAAGAGTCGTATCAGGTACGTCAACTAATGCAGATACTGAACACAAACAAATTTGATAATGTTTATCAACACGAGTGTGACACACATGACGAC
The DNA here is from genome assembly GCA_023313725.1 of Lithobius niger. Classification (NCBI taxonomy): domain Eukaryota; kingdom Metazoa; phylum Arthropoda; class Chilopoda; order Lithobiomorpha; family Lithobiidae; genus Lithobius; species Lithobius niger. The sequence continues at coordinate 14,100 of JAHWFP010251580.1, forward strand.
GATGGCATTTAAAAAAAAATAAGTAGGGCAAATTCTTTAACAGTGGCAAAAATATCACCCCAAAATATCAATAAAATAATTAGGTTTGTTACATCGCAAGATTAAAAAAAAATTGTTACCATGGTTACTAAATTACAGTGTAAAGCCACCATGCTTTCAGTGTTTAATAGTGGCTTTCAGATTTAAAAAAAAAAGTGCATGTCAGATGTTTTGTGATGTATTCCTTCCTAAAGTAGCGACGGTTTGGTTTAAAGAACAAAACCGTTATCAAGCAAGTTTAAAGCAACAGCTACGTCAAAAAACATATCAAACAAACAAAAATTAAAAACAAAAATGAGCCAACAGGCTCGCCATTTCGTCACCTGAAAGTGAGTAAAGGCGTGCAGGGTGGCTACAAAGAACAAAATAGAAAGGAGCCCAATCTAGGTTACGCCAATTGCCGAGACAAAGCACAAACTAGTAGTGTTAGGAGCGTTGTGAGGGCGGTATTTATAGCGTGGTCTAATGCACCTCTGGTGGTGAAATCTTTTTTGGTAACAGGTTTAATTAAACTCTTTAATTCTCAGGTCTCTAATTCTGTCACAATATGCAAATCTTTTAAAAAGCTGTCATTGTATAAAGATTTCATCACCAGAGGTGCATTGGAGCCGCTAAAGGTTTATGACGTCACACACTGCTGAAAGGGGGATTCCTCAAAACCGTCGCTTGCACCTCGCGTGTAGGGATCCATCTTGTTTAAATTTGATTTTATTGCTTTTATTTAATTCAATTTATTGCAATCGTTCTTTCAAAGAAGGCTTGGCAAGCGAGATTGCTCGCTGCTTGGCAAGCCTCGCGCGACAAACAAGACGGCAATAAGTTGCGGGCTATAAAAGGAACAGTTCTGGAATAACAATCGGCATGTCCCCGAGTTTCCAGGAAGAGGTGGTGTTACGCCGTTTGCGTATTGGTCACACCAACCTTACTCGTTGCTTCCTTTTGAGGGGGGGGGGGGGGGTGTCCCTCCTGAATGTCATTGGTGTCGCCGGCCACTCACGGACCATCACGTTCTTGTTAATTGTCACCTAATCCAGGAGCCCGTGACTATAATTCTACGTCATAATATTTACAGAATGTTTTATCAACTTCAGAGAATATCGTTCCATAGGGGAACGATAATGGCTCGGACTTACAAGCCCACCCCGGGGTGTGTAGCAGCAGAACCCCCACAAAAAGTGGATGACATTACCCCATGATCTACGGTGAAGATCAACACGTTTAATCATTCACATTGATCCACATGCCTTCACTGAATCCGAAGTATTGGATGTGTGTTGATTTAATGGATTCATTATCTGTAAACATTACAGTTGCTGCAAACGTTTACGTTGCTGCAATGGAAATTTTCCACTTCAGAGCTTACCTGGACAAACGGAACCAACCCAAAAGAGATGAACTTTATCAAGAACTCCTGGCCTTGAACAGCAAAGGAGAATGGCACAATTAAGCAGGTGTCCAATCTAATGACACCCAGCGGTTTGTTGACATCTCTGAAATAGTAAAAAGTTTGGGAACTACTTTATGCAAAGCTCTTCTAGGCTTTCACTGTTTTACAGGATGCGACTATGCAGCCACTTTTGCACGAAAGGGCGAGAATCGCCCATTTGAATTACTACGGACAGATACAGACGTTCAAATTGCATTTGCAAGGTTGTCTGATGAAGAAGATATTAATTTTCTCCTCAAACGATTCTGCAACTGGAGAAGTATGTTTGGAACTTGTACAGAAAACAGGTGCCTCTGCGAACACTGCAGTGCGACAACAGCCATTTTTGGTCATGTGCATGCCAAAACAAAACAGTGGTATTATGGACACAATAAAGGAACTTGATGGAAGCACCATGCCCCCATGCAAGTTAGTTCTTGAACAGAAGATTCGACGATGAAAGTACAGTCAGAGGCATTTCTTATGTTACATTCGCTGCCCGATGTTACCCTGCTTGGCCAAGCTTCCCTGCTCGACGGGTTGTTCTATGTCAACGAAGTAGGAGGGGAGAGCTGCAGTGCGGAGTGTTGAGTGTTAGCATATTATTTACGTTTGTTGTTCCCCGGGCCCAGCGCAAAGTTTTAAACTGAGGTCTCTTTTCCCAGGCCCATAAACTCATTATTGGGGTGCCCGGAAAAGACCTTTATAATCTAAAAAAATTTTTTTACTAGTGATAATATGGAGGCTTTCCTCTTTTTTAACCATCACTCAGTAGGAGCAAGAACCCCTCCCAGGTGGGGCCCGGGTTAATTTTCCCCTTTGCCCCCCCTCCCTTCCCGCCGCCAGTGCCTTACAACCAGTGGTGTAGAGATAAAAGAAATAATCAGTACCTTCCTAAAGCACCGAACAGAGCGAACAGAACGCACCACTATTACAGACAGTTTGGCTCCAAACTTGACGTCGCGCGTGCGCAGTGATGTTCGTCAGCCGTTCAGTACCTTCCTAAACTACAATACAGCTCAACGAGCTCAGCAGCTTATTGATACGTCATACCTTCACCGCGGCCAGACCTAGCTAATGGATTTAAACAGGATTGCCTAATAGATGTGACCAGGCAAGAGCAATGCCAAATTGCGAACCATCTCAGGGAGGTGGTTTGCTGGGATGGAAGTTTGAGCATGCGCGAGCTAACAGTTTTGACGAAACGGATTCGTCGCTGACGATGTTGACGTCAATCAAGCCGCATCAACACGGATATTAGCAGGGAATGTGGCAAACAGTCACCAATAGTGGTGCGTTTGGTTCGCTCTGTTAGGTCGTTTAGGAAGGTACCGATAGTTGGAGGTATGGCTAGCAAACGAAGGGAACAGTAAGCTTCCAACAATCCGTAAGATATTTTTAGATTTTTAACTCCTTCATAAAGTGTTGAGCATGAAGGTAATGGATTTTATCTCCTACCCTGCCTGCCCACGTTTGCCTTAAACGAATTTAAGTTGGAAAGTAAGCTTACAGGTGCTTCTTACAGGTGCTCTTTGGTTCCATTTTATTGATTGTTGGTTTTCCTGAGTAACAGTTTTGCTACATGCAGTCAAACCTATTTCTGTAGGACCGATTTCTGGGCGCCCCCTTTGCTCCCCCCCCCCCCCAATTACTCCCAGTCGTGCTAATTAGTGTTGGACTTGGGTATGATAAGCAAACGAAAAGTTAGAAGAGGATGGCACAACTACCAAACAATAATCCCCCAAACTTTTATTTTTTTTTATTTTTAACTTCTACATAGTGCGCTGAACATGAAGCTGACGGATGTTATCTCCCATTCCGCTAGTCAAAAAGTAATAAGCTTACAGTGTGTTTAGTTCAGTTTTAGTGACCGTTGTGTTCCCTGAGTAACAGTTTTGCTACATGAAGTCAAATTTATTTCCATTGAGAACAAAGGAAGAACTGTGAGTAGTTCGTATAATAGTAGATACTGAGGCTATTCTGAAAACATAAATAAATAAGAAAAAACCGCATTAGCCTGCTCCTGTCCACGGTGGCGATGCTACGGGGGGGGGGTTGGAAAAGAGGCAAGGGTTCTCTCGTAACATTGTTCCGTGTTCACCCAGCTTACCGTTACTCAAAACTTACAAGTAAAAATACAAATCCAAGTTGTTTGTATTGATACAGTTGTTTATATTAGTAAAAATGAAAATTTGATAGGACCGAATATTAAACTTAATACCCGGCTGATTAAAAGCAGTG
>JAHWFP010251580.1:18626-33714 GCA_023313725.1 Lithobius niger
CCCCCCCCCCTCCCCCTTCCCAGCCAGTTTATTCGGGCGTCACTACTGCTTTAAGAGAATTGGTACCAGTGTTGCTATTGTCCGTGCCTGCAGGATGTAATCACTGCTTACATCAACAGCTCAACAGCTTTGGTGGCTGGCTGTGCACATGTATCACGTAATCGTATATTTGCCCTGCCACTCCCCCCCCCCCCGGTGCATTGCCACCGTTGACAGGAGCAGGCTCATGCGGTTTTTTTTTCTTGTTTATTTATGTTTTCAGAATCGCCGCAGCATCTACTATTATTGTTCTCCATTTGTTCTCATTGGAAATAGATTTTAATTCATGTAGCAAAACTGTTACTCAGGGAAAGCAACGGACAGTAAAACTGAACTAAACACCCTGTAAGCTTATTACTTTTTGACTAGCGGAGTGGGAGGGAACATCCGTAGCTTCAAATTCAACGCACTATGTAGAAGTTAAAAATCTACAACTTATTTTAGGGATTATTGTTTGGTAGCTGTGCCATCCTCTTCTAACTTTTCGTTTGCTAAACACAGCCCAAACCCAACCCTAATTTGGTGTACCACTGCACGACTGTGGAGTAATGGGTGGGAGGGGAAGCAACACGGGAACACAAAAATCGGACCCATAGAAATAGGTTTGACTGCATGTAGCAAAACTGTTGCTCAGGAAAACCAACAATCAGTAAAATGCAACCAAAGAGCACCTGTAAGAAACACCTGTAAGCTTACTTTCCAACTTAAATTCGTATAAGGCAAACGTGGGCAGGCAGGGTAGGAGATAAAATCCACCACTCAACATTCATGCTCAACACTTTATGAAGGAGTTAAAAATCTAAAAATATCTTGCGGATTGTTATTTGGAAGCTCACCGTTCCCCACTGACCTTTCGTTTGCTAACCATACCTCCAAAATTATTTCGTTATCTCTACATCACTGGTTGTAAGGCGGGGGGGAAAGGAAAGCCTCCATATTATCACTAGTATAAAAAAAATTCGTTAGATTATAAAGATCTTTTCAGGGCACCCCAATAATGAGTTTATAGGCCTAGGGAAAGAGACCTCAGTTTAAAACTTTACGCTGGGAACGGGGAACAACAAACGCAAATGATATTCCAACACTCAACACTCCACACTGCAGCTGTTCCCTCCTGCTTCGTTGACATAGAACAACCTGTCGAGCTGGGAAGCTTGGCCAAGCAGGGTAGCGTCGGGCAGCGAATGTAACATTGGAAATGCCTCTGACTGTACAGTTGCTCTACTTGGAAGCGCAACCCAACGTTATCCAACTACAAAGAGACCAGAGGACTGGATTGAAGGTTAAATGATGGTCAGTACGAACCTTTTATGTGGTTCCGAGGTTGACAGGTCCGAAATTAGTTAAACGATATCCTTGAGTATATCCCGCTTGCTATCATGGTGGAAGGTAGAGGAGCGGGGTCGATCACTTCGATCCATCTGTTTGCTAGTGTAGATTTTTTGTTTGTAGTTTTCATTTAGTTAGTAAAACGAGTGGTAGTTATTGTTTGACGCATTGCATTAAACTTCGTTGCATAGTATCATGTACAGATTCACAACAAAACAATTTTTCATACACTCTTTCCGTCCTGGAACAGCCCCTTCTCCAAAAATTCTTGTCAGACTTGGTATTTTCGTGGTATGTGGTTAAATGTGGAAGTTTAAACGTGTTGATATTCAATGCAGCTTATATGATGTGATTAGTTCCCCCCTCTTGTGGTCAGTCAGTCATTTATAGGCTGCTATTCCCCCCCCCCCCCGCCACCCCCACCCTCAAGGATTTTCCTGTCAGATTTGATATTTTTATGTACGGTTGCTAAAGCTGATTTTTGTGACGCATCCGTTACCAATGTAGCGTATGACGGTAATTGAACCCCCCCCCCAAAAAAAAATATTGCGGTTCTTTAAATGTGTCGATCTTCACTGTAGGTCATGGGGTAATTTTCTACCCACTTTTTGTGGGTGGTGGAGGTTGTTGCTTCTACACCCTCCTGGGTGGGCTTGTAAGACCAAACCACTATCTTTCCCCTATACTAGAATGCGCTTCTTCGAAGTTGGTGAAACCGTCTGTAGATTATGACTGAATTATCGCCACGGGCTCCTGGTTTAACCATCTTGATGATGTTCGTCGCCATTTCGACCTTCCGCAAGACAGCGTATCAATTATTGGGCGATGATTCTGTCTTCCTCTCCGAGTTTCCGCAAGACATAGCGAAAAACGCCTAAGGCTTCAAGACGGGAGAACTCTACTTCGATTAAGGAATACGACTCATACAGCAGCCCCTACTTGCTGTTCTTCCTTCCCTACTTGTTGTTGTTTCTTCCCTATATACTTCTGTTCTTCTTTCCCTACTTGCTGTTCTTCCTTCCTGGTCTTCCTTCTCTACTTCCTGTTCTTCCTTCCCGACTTCCTCTATTTCTTCCCTACTTCTTACTCTTCATTCCCTACTTTATGTTCTTCCCTCCCTACTTCCTGTTCTTCCTTTCTTACTTGCTATTCAATCTTCCTTCCTTACTTCCTGTTCTTCCGTTCTTACTTGCTGCTCTTTCTTCCCTACTTGCTGTTCTTCCTTCCCTCTTCCTGTTCTTCTTTTGGTGTATAGTGGATGCGTCTCACCGAAACCAAACGTAAGCGAGTCTTTTGTGATTCCCTTAGTCACTTTTCAGTTATTTTGTGTAAAGTACGACTGGCAGCAAGACAAATCACGAGGGGGCCAAAAGCATGTCCGCCATTTTCCCTTGGCATGTACCAACCTCCAAAGCACTTCCAAGTGTTTTCATGGGTAACGACGATTCCCACCCAAACGCCAAACCACCTAACGAAATTTCTTTTATCCCGTGGCGAAAGATCAGAGAAGACTACCATAATGAGGTCCACAAGACCAACAGAAGCAACAGACACGATGTGCATCACTCGGAAGCATTTTCAAGTGGTCATGTAATCGTAGCGATTGTAAAAACTATGTTTTAGAAATCACGCAGCATTTGGAAGTAAAGGTCCGTTCTAATTTATTCCACTGAACTTCTTAATAATCTGTTACTCATAAAGTAAGGGGAGTCACAGGACTACTTTTTTTTTTTTACGAGGGGGAAATTAGAAGTTTTACGTCCCGTCTTCCGTTAACCCCACTTCCCCTTTCCCCAGAAACGTAATTTTAACGAAGCAGCAAATACATCCTCGGCCTCTCACACAGAAAATAGCAAAACAGCACGTTTTGTATGTTTGTGACCACTGGTCACCACTGAGAAAGACTGAACAGCTACTTAGCTCGGCTGGAGCCTGTATAAGCCAGAACCCGCCCCGGTAGCACAGTGGTTAGAGCGCCCGGCTATTAAACGGGAAGTCTTGGGTTCAAGTCCCATTCGGGGCAGTTGTCTTTTCTTTCTTTCTCAGACTAGTGTATTGTGTATCCTCACAAGGCCAGTATTTAATGCAGACTGCTTGCTTCGTTTACCCTATACCTTGTGATTTCTTCTTTATTTAAAACAGCACGATTGTCTCGTCAGCTTGTTGGTAATGGGACTCGACCTTGTCCTTATCTTCTTTTTTAAACTATCGTCTCTCCTTAGACTTTCTCTTTTAACAAGGACCGATCAGGCTGGCTGAAGCAAAGGAAGGGGAGAGAGAGGGAGAAATTCCGAACCCAAGATGTGCAGGGACAGGTCGGTGATGTCGGGCGGAGATAACTTATGAGATGGGTTGGGGTGAAGGATGGCTCAGTGATGGAACGAAATTACTACTGAAACAGGAGTTGCCATTGATGTTAATTTATTGGTTCAGTTCTAAGATGTTTGGGCTCGCCTGCCATGCCCTGCCAATAATAATACTAATGGGATGAGGGTGATTGCAGTGAGAGGTTTGGGGCCATGAATGGTTAAGTTTGGGCAGTTGGAGGACTAATGGTGGACAATTTCTAGTATATTTTCGAAAGAGGACTTACTTGGTTACAGGAAAGAACAGAATGAGAGTTGGGGCTTTTACTATATTGTTACCCTAGCACTGAGCTATTACATTGTTGGCTAGGCATTACAATCTTATATTATAAGGTACACAAGTTTTGCATTATTGTTAACAATTGTTCATGACAATAAAGTGTACAGAGAGTTGTTGGAGGAAAAAGGCAAACTGAGAAAGAGGTCTGCCAGAAAAGTCGATTGAGTCAAAGTAGCATAAGACCACAGTGAGTGCAACGTCCAGCAGGGCTGACGAGTGTCGGGTCACCATGGCAGATCAATTCCTACAGAATGCCCCCCTCCCCCCAAAATGGTTGGCCGAGGTGTCTCCGTACACCGAGTTCTGCAGACGTACCTTGAACGAGAACAGCATTTTAGAAATACATAATAAACATACAACTTCAGTACACAGCCGCGGGTCAGGAGCAAGGAATAAATCTAAAAAGACTTATGAGACGGAGATACGCCAAAATTGTTGCGCACCGTCTGAAGATTAGCTACGACTAAAATAATTATCCTGCTCCACCTAGGTTCCGGCAAATTATTGGTACGGTAAGAACCGTCCAAATACCTAGGGTTTACTATAGGACAGCGTTTATTTATTCAATTCAAGCAGAAGGTATGTTAAAGATTCGACAAACGTTTTTTTTTATTTAAGTAGTGACTGAGGGGCTTTGGACTACGCCCCTATGCACACGTAAGTCACGGTTCACAAGTATAACTAGAGTGATATACATGTGTCCTCTCAATTCGGCCTAACTGCTGAGTCCAAACGCGTCAAAAATAATGCTCATAAGAAAAAGGAAGCATTACGAAGTTGAAATCGCTAAATAAAAGTCGATTCCAAAAAAAGATTGGACTTATAAATCCAACAAGTATGGGGTACAGATCATACCAAATATGGTAACGAGGGTTACCAGACGAAAGAGTATATTTTAATACTGATAAAAATTATAGCGCTGATATAAGTCAAGTATTAACATTCAACAATTCAGAAAATGCACTCGTAATTAAGTTAATAGTTAAGCCATCGCGGAAATTCATAAATACAAATACCCAAAAGATCGATTCGAATAGTACAAATGCGGTGGCATCAAGATATAAAAATGTAGTTGGCATCCAGATAAAATAAATACAAGTCATCCATCCACAACAACGATGACAAACGTATGATCAGTTCGTCAATTGTTACGTCGCCGGCATGAATGACGTCATGCCATCGTCTCGAAGAAGACGACCGACATTACGTGAACAATGCTGCTTCCCAAACAAGAAACCACGCACCTGTCATAAAAAGTTAGGAAAATAGGTAAGATATATAAGGAGTTACAAGGTTTTAACTGTTGCGTAATGTCAACGAATAACAACAGAGTCATGATAGAATATAATTTGTAACAAGTGCGCAATATATCTATTGTAGTTGGAGTACAAAACCCGATGTGACAAACGAAAATTTGGGCCATCCGGTACTCAAGAAAATGGCGGGGCGGCCAGACGCAAGGCCAAAATCAACGCAGCATCAAATCTGACAAAAATCATTTCTAATGGTGGATAGTTTTAAGCAGTTCTGCCTTGCAACATTAAAATTAAATCTGCGCTATATAGCTAAAATGGGACCTATTTATATTTTAATACGTTAGGATTACAATTATTAAAGGCACATTAATCCCTCCGTTCTGGCCGCTTTACTCTGCGTCACCTACGCTAAAATATAGTTCAAACGACCGCAGCGCGCATTGCTTTACGACACTAGTCATACTCATTTCGGGGCCGCTGCAACGTGACACATCGTACGACCAAGTCGCAAACTTGAGCGAAGGATTAATTATCCTTCCTCCAGGGCCGCGGCTTGCCAGCGATGTGGCGGGAGTCAAGTACCGCTCGGACCGAGCCGTTTAAAACAAGCCTAATAACATTCACGCGCCACTACTGACATCTGCATCGTACCCTTAGACCAGCAAATGAAAGGTAAATCAGTTTATATAAAACTATTTCCGGTAAAACTATTTCCGGTAATGTATCGAGTGAAACTGTTAAAATATACCGGAGGGAGTTATGTGCCTTTAAAGTAAGTAGCCTATTAGTATTTGATAAATTTTTCAGCACTAATCAAGGGCATTTTTTTAAGGACTTGGTTTACTGCTTCAGAAAATTAAAATCGGCGGTTTTTTTGTTATAAATCCACGTTGTTGGATGTGTTTTTTTTTTTTTTTTTTTAATGTTCTAACGGTTCGGAGTTTAAGGTCCGACTTCCGCATTATTTGATTCAAGGCCAGCATTTTAATGACTAAAGGTTATAAAATTATCGTCTTTTTTTTTATCACAGGAGTGCATAAACAGGAGTGTGCCAAAGTACAGTATATTAGCTGAAGGGCTTTTAAGATTTTAAAATAATTTTGGAAGTCTTCAATGCATAATGTAATTCCCGAGTGGCAAGTTAACGTTTCCGATTATAACGGTAGTTTTGAGGAATTAATCGCGGGAGCGATTAAAGTACGCAGCCACGAGTGGATTTTGGGGAAAAAAAAGAATTAAAAGGGCAATTATTGAATTAGTGAGGCTATTAAAAGTAAACAGATTTTTTTTTAAAGAATAAATCGAAATAAATACGTCTCATAGTTGTAAGCCATTGCATTAATAAACACGTACCGTAACCATTTTAAAATTTTGTGTGAAGTTATAAATTATAAGTTTGTATGAGTGGCATGTTATAAGTACGCGTGAGTTTAAGAGATTCTAATGTTACTAGTGGTTACTAATGTTACTCGCGGAGGGGTTAAACTTTCCAAATTGTTAAATTCAGTATTATTCATTTTTTTAAATCTACAAAATAATAGATGGTAAATCTACTTTCATACAACCGAAAATACGAACTCGATGTTTAAAATCATGTAGCAATAGCACAAGATATTTTGAAACCGATCTTTCTTTACTATTTATAAGCTTTATAGGAGAATTTAAAAATAAGCCACTTGATTTCGTGTTGGAGTCAAATTGAGACCACAGATGGCTACAAAGGAGACGGAGAGTCAGTACCGTAGCTGAGAATTCTGGGGCCCCCCTGCAAGAAAAAACATGGGGCCCCTATGTTATTGCGGGGTGAATTCGGAATTTTTTGGTAGTTATTGTAGGCGACATTTTTCGTGAATTATACAAAGAAAATTATAACATTTCTGCTCGGTATTTTTAATTCTGCTTTTTTTTGCTTGGGAGGGAGGAGAAAAGGTAAATTTTTGCTTGGCGTTCATTATTTTAAATTAGAGTTGCTTCAACACATTTTAAATCAGAGGACAATGCATGAATTGTAAATTGCAAATTGCATGAAATGCAAAAGAAAAAACAAACAAAAAAACCATCAGTTTCATATTACAGGCTCCACAACTGCACGGTTTTTTGGCCGACCACCCACGTTATCATTTCTACAGAAATAAGAAACCTTACGAAAACGTCCGATCGATTGGCTCAAAATTGTGAATCAGTGTTCAGCACAAACAAGAATTTCTTTTTTTTTACTCTTTCATGTTGTGTATATGGTTCGTATAGGAACAAGGACACGAATTGTTGATTTCTTTAGTTTTGTTGGCCAGCTCAATCATTATCAAAACATAAGTTGCGATGCTTCATAATACGAATCAGCTGGCGCGGCAGTCAGCTTGGCTGGCCAGCAAAATGAAACGGAGTCAACCGATTCGTTTTGTAGGGAAGAGAATGGGGTGGGGCATTTGACGATATTGTTTTCAATGCGTACTGTACAACTAAAAATAACTGCTGGCAATTAAATGAATATCATGTGGGTTTTGAGTTGGTCAGGCAAGCTGTCTGTTTTGTTTGAGCTAACAGCTTGTGTGTCTAATAGTTTGATGATAGTCTAATGTTCGGTAATTAAAACTGAAGTTTTTCTTCTGCAAGCTCGGAAATCTGGGGCCCCCGTTTGAACGAGGCCCCCCGCTTTGCGGGGGCTGCGGGGCTACACCTATGGCCCTGGGGAGAGTAGATCAGGAGGTGGGGGGGGGGGGAGCGGAGGGGTGAAAATCTACCGTTAAAACGACCGCGTGGATTGTTAATCGTCGTAATTTGGAGTCGGATATTAGAATATTTCGTCTTTTCTTTCCCACCGACATACTACAGTATATAGTGCACAGGTTAAGTGAGAAAATAAACATTGTTCGGCGTTTTGCACTAGCGTTTGTCTAGATTTATGTATATGCTACAGTTCAAGTATAAATAACTTCACTGTCCGAGTCATTCTTTCTAATATTAAAATTGTGTAGTTCATTGTGATATAATTATATAGATCAACTTCTAGATATGAAGAACAATCAACTTATCAGTTTCACGTGTCGTAGATACGTAAACTGCGTTGATAACACAAGGTACACCTACATTTGCGGAAACTGGAAGGAAACTAATTGACCGTCGTTCTTACGAGGAAGTTTTGACTTATGGCGTGAAGTAAAAAAAAGATGACTTGGTGATGTAAGTGTTGTATAGTTACCATCTGTAGGTCTTAGTTTTATTAAGTGACTCACCCTTCCCCTTACTATTTGGATTTTTTTCTGTATTTGTATATTTGTTCTGGTTTAATTGAATTAAAAAATTAGGGTCAGCCGGGGTCACTGTGGTCATGGGACAATTGTGATCGGGGTGGGTTAAAACCCATGTAGCATCATGTAAAACTTTTTTGTGTTTATATAAAACTTTTGTGGGTAATTAGGTACCCACAAATGAAGGTTCACACACAATAAAATGTTTGTGTTTGCTTTCAATGCAGGGGTATAGCAATGGGAAATTTTGGGTGTAAAAACTAGTTTTTTTTCAAATTGAATGTAGAGGCAGTTTAAGGTGGCAAAGGGGTAATGATTTGAGAAAATGTTTTTTTTACGTTTTTTTTTTATTGCTAATTATACACCATTTATTTCTCTAACTTTCTGTGAAAACCGCTTGTCAATACATAGTTTACTTTTTTTATTATTAATTTTTTTGTACCATATGAATTCGAGAAGTTTGGCTGGAAGTATGACCGGAAGTTGCAAAGGATTTGCTTTTGAGTCACTTATAATAGGAGTAAAGCGATAATTTTTGATGCCACAATAAACTGCACAGCGATGTTCTCTTTTTAGTGGTTTCTGGATGTTCTGGTACGTGATTTCGGCACCAGAGGGCGTTCAGAACAGAAAATGGCAGCTTCCACAAGTTAGTGCACGCCTTTTCGCTTGCTGTTTTCGTACATTGTGGACAGTTTTTTACAAATTACTTGGAGAAAAACACGGAAAATAATGCCTAAGCCTAGCTGCTGCTCAAGCTGTCTGCCATTTTAACGATGGAGCCTCGATAGTAAGCAATATTTTGGCTGCAATGAACATTCCAGTAGGTGAAAATACTGAGATAGCGCTAAATAAACGGGATTCGGATAGGCTGTACCACAGTTCAAAAAAGTCATCTGAAACCACTAAAAAGAGAAGGAAATGCCTAAAGGCAATACAGAAAGGGTTTGAGGACTCCAGAATTGAACAAGCAGGTCATATTTATGGTTGTGGTGATTTTTAAGGCTGAAATCATCTGCAAATTACAGCTTTATCAACTTTAACCTCGATTTTCCAAAATTGCATGTTTTTGTTAAAATAAAACATGCAATTTTGGAAAATCGAGGTTTTTCATGCATAACTCCTTCAATTTTAGTTCAATTTCTTTAAAATTTTGAAGGTAGCCTCGTCAAATATGTGTGAGGGTCACATACTAGCAGAAAGTAGATCAAAGCATAAAAAGTCACTTTTTTCAATTATTTATAAGGGTGCATATTATTTATGTTAATTTGATAAAAAATAAATAAAAAACATACTTCCAGTAATTTTAGGAAAAAGATCCTAGTAAGTGACCCTCTCTATAGTTTTCGTGACAATTCGGTGTTTATTTTGTATTGAAATGTTAATTAGAATGGTAGTTATCACTGATTTCCTTATAGGCCCAATTTGCATAATTTATGCTAATTAGCGGTTTGTATGACTCGAATTGAAAAAAGTTTCGTGTAAAAAATGGTTGTAATAATGATTGGCATAATACTACCAATTTTCGTAATCCTCAACTATAAAATTGAAAAAAAAAAGTTAAATTACCCCTTTGCCACCTAGTGATTAGTTACCCCACCATTAAAATTGTGTTACTCTATGAGCAGTTTAAGCGGTGATCACACACCCATGCCCTCTGATCACGTTTACCCCAATGGTGGGGTAAGTGTGGTCATTTTACACGTTAACATGTAAAAATTAATTTAAAATCGCCTAATATTGCTAAGAAAATGAAATTGACTTAAAACACTTACAAAACATGGCAGATGAAGGTTCCATATTCGTTGTTCCTAATTAATGATTATGGTGTGAATGGTAGACTTATAAACTTAAAAAAAATATATACTTGTTCACACTTACCCCAGTTGACCAAATAGATCAACTTAAAACTTCAGCACCGGTAGATCAACTACGGAATCAGAATTCCGAGAAATGGAAAAATAAATAAAATGGAATTCTGTTACACTTTAAAAGCTACTCATAAGTAAGCATGAGGCTTCAGACAGGCAAGTAATGCTTATGTTAACAGCTTTTTTGTGCCTCAATGATTTATCTAAATTTAAAAAAATCTACTTCTAAAATCTGGAAAATAGATTATAAAAATGCATGATTTCCAGCATTACACTCATAATGGAACCCGTTACAGGCTAACAACTTTTCACGAGCCTTGAACTAATTTAAAATTACGCCAACAATACTTTTCAATTATGAACTAATACTTTTTATTCGAATGAAAGTGTACACTTCGTCATCGGCGCTAATGTCGTATACCCTACACGCCAATTCATTGCCACACTCAACAATTTTCTAAATGTATTACAGAGTTCATCCATGGGGACCAAACAGAAAGATTCTTCAACGGAAGAAGGTAATTTAATGTTAAGCAGATTTCACATGTCTTTTGAGCAACGCGGTCATGGCCAATTACTAGGAAAAAGGCTTTTGGCAACCCGAGCTTTCAAGCAAACATAGAGAACAATTTTTACAATCCTAGAGTAACCATCAAGTTGTCACAAGTTCAATAAAAACAATTGTTATCATAGACTAGGAGAACAATTGAGAAAGGCATTAGTTTTTGAGTAAAGGCATTTTTTTTTAGTAGAAGTGGTAACAATTTTTTTTCTAAACAAGAAGCATATGAAGAAGCAAGGTGTAAACGTTACCAATTTTTTTCTCTAATTTTAAGTCCGGAAATGAGCCGCCATCTTGGAAAAAATGGCGCCGATGGTAGGTTTTTTAATAATTTCAGTATCTCGACTTCTATCACCCCGTTTTTCTTTTTCTTTACACCAAATAAAAGGATTTTAAACGTACTATGTTTCGTTACTGAAGAATTATTTCGATATTTTTAATAGTTTACTCACAGATTAAACGGAAAGACAAAAAATTCATGTTTTTATCTCAGTTTCGCTATAAACATTAGTACCACACTAATACTTAGATTATCCGTTTTAACATTATTTTATAAATGTTTTGGAGTACAGAGTATTGCCTTAATTTGGTATATAGAACGTCCATTTCGGTCCCGTAGAAGTGGAGTAATTTATGTTGCTAACACAATCAATTTAAGTAGCTGCAGCAATTGTTGGGATTGTGGGAGCTTGTGTGCGATTGTTGCTGACATGTGTTTCTGGAGCCTTGTGCTCTAGTCAAGTGAAATCCATTCCAAGTCTGTATATGGGTAATTATATAAGAACTGTACTGTTCGCAAAGAAGTTAGTAGTTCAATGTGTGTGTTTGCCACCTACTTATTGTGAACTATGGTTTCAAAGTTGTTTTGAATTGGATGGTCCCTGAAATAATGTTTAAACCATCTAAACTGCAAATGCACCTCGTGTATGTTGTTACACAATTGCCTTGTTTAATCAATTGATCGTGTGCTATAATAGCATTGATCCCTGAAACGGCCTTTATCAGTGGACTATTCAGATTGCACTATCTGCGAGGATGATAATAGTGTTGACGAAATTACACTGCAAAAATGGCGTTGCGAGTTACAACACCTCCATAATCCTAAAACTCGTTATAAAAACGCTTTGTGTTTGTCTTCTATTGAGGTTTTAGGCGTAAAGCACAACGTCTACAAACGCAAAGTCTAAAATTAGTCTTCCAAGGATGAATATTTGTAGATGTTGCGTGTTTAAACATCTACAGAATGGATGTTGTAAATCACAACTTATTTAAGTGTTGTAACCCACAATGTCTGTACATGTTGTAAACATAGCATCTGTAGGTGTTGTAAATCAAAACGTCTATAGGTGTTGTAAACCACAACATCTATAGGGGTTGCAAACCACAACGTCTATAGGTGTTGTAAATCACAATGTCTATAACTCTATACGTGTGGTAAACCACAGCAGGTGTTGTAACCACAACGACTAAAATACCTAGATAAGGCACTGAGTGACGTCACGAATATAATTAAGAGCAAACGTTCTGCTTAACCAAATACATCAAGGATGCCTAATGCGCAGCAACTCTTTGCTTAAGTTTGGTACTGATGTATAGTTAAACCATCAATATCAGTAGATGTTTGCCTTCTCCTTAATTCATTTAAAACTGTTCTAACGTTAGGGACGAATTAATAAAAAGTACCCAAGCAATTCGAAAATCACAAAAAATGTACAGTTGTGTCGAAAGTGGTGGTTTAACAAGAATTCCTATGTACTTAAACCTCCGTTTATTCTGTGTGTTTGACCAATATTGTCAGCTTCTTGACTCAGGATCCTCATTTGCCCAGTGAGCTTGTAGGGTGACCTACGGCTTTAACCCTTATCACCGACTTTTCAAAATAACAAAGATAGATGACGTACGACGTAACACAATAAAGGCGTGTGTTGTAGGTGTTGTAAAACGCAACGTCTAGTGTGAGTGTTGTAAAACGCAACGTCTAGTGTGAGTGTTGTAAAACACAACTTTTACTGAAGGTGTTGTAAAACACAACGTCTACTGTTCTACTGTAGGTGTTGTAAACCACAACTTGTTGTAAAAAAGGAGACAAATAGGTGTTCTGATAGACGTTGTGAATCACAATACACTGCAACAAGCAAACGAAAACAGAAAAAAAGCGAACCACTTAAAAACCAACTGGGACTCTAGTGACCGTATAGACTCTGCATTTGCAGCACAAATCGAGCAAGACAAACAATGTCGGTCGATTGCACTGTGCAAACAATGATGGGGTCTGCAACAATGTGTAATCATATCTGAGCTTGAGCAGTTCCATTCTATCCGTGGTCAACTGGGGCCTATAATTTTTTTGCCAAAAGAAAGTAGCAAACTTAAAAATGTTGTGACACTGGAAAAAGCATGAAAATAATGCAGTCTGTCTACTCAGCTGCAGCCAAAGCAAAGTACCACCTTAATTGCTATTCTTAATTAAGTCAGCTACGTGAAAGAGCTAAGAAGCAACATGATACCACTGACAAAGCAATGGAAGAGTTGTGCGCTGAGCTACGTTACTGTGCTACGAAAGGATTAAGTTTCTGAAATGCAGAAAGTTTGGGAAAGGCAAGTATATGAACTTGCACATAAGACATTCACCAGCATCCCCCCATCACACCAGTCAAGGCCACATTCGTTTAAAGAAAAGTTGGCAAGGTTTACTGGCGATTATTACGGCTCTACGCTGCAACTTTGTTCAAGAAAAGAGCGAAAGACACTGTTGGCCCCAATTCGTGCGCTGGTTGAAATTTAGTCGCAGGCAGTAGCGTGTGTTAATGAGGCTTGTGATGATGAACTGATCTTGAAACAGTACGAACCTCAGGTTGATATTTCTTTCTTTGGCTCATGATGTAGCACTGGAGGTTCGGGGGGGGGGGGGGGGGAAGGCTACTTAAAACACCTGAACACAAGAAGGTGCAATGAAGTGCATTCCTGAGAGCTGTTACATGGTTTTATGGTGAAGAACGTTGTCTACAAGACTCTAATGACGAAAATTCTACGCAGATAAATGAACACACTAGAATTTTGAGTATTAGTAGTAAGAAAAATGGTAGGAAGCAACCCTTTTTGAGCAACCCTCCAGAAAACACCTGCAGTTTGGTGTTTTTCCCCCTACTCCAATATAAGCATTTTTTGGAGGTTTTTTTTAACAGGGGTGTTGCTGGTTGGGCATTTTCACCGCAATCTTTTCTAGTGTAGGGATGGGGGGAGGGGGGGTGTCTGTTCGATCGTGCACCTTTCTAGTAAGCGGGCTGGCAGAAAAGCCTGACGGGCCGTACAAGAAGCATTCGAGCATTTTTCATAGTGGTGAAAAAATTATTGCAGAAACATACATATCCAAAAACCGGGTTATTTTTGGAGGCTATGGTGTAGGCCTAGCGCTAATTTTTTCGTCAATATTGCCAACTCGGTAGGTGGGGCGCTTGGTGATCTACACAAACTCGGGGAAGAGGTGGGGAATCATGCATGTTTTTGTGTCGGAGGGGGTTTCATATGTGCCATTGCTTCACTCTTACAATTTATATCACGTTTTAGTCACAAATAAAGAAAACAAACAACGTGTAATAAAGGCAGATAGAAACTGCTTACAATGACTCATTACAGCACATGAAGCGGGTCGACAGGTTAATCTGAGTGAAGTCCTTCAGCGTGAGCTTCTCCCAGTTCCAATATCAATTGCTGATTTTAATGGAACTCTACGAGGTGAGGATAAATCTGCTTTAAGAAAGCTATTAACAGATGAAGTATATTGTCCAAATGATATACAAGTTTGTGAACAAGAACTTTACCTCTTGATAGATGGCCTCTCTTGATAGATGCCTCTTGATAGATGGCCTCTCTTGATAGATGGCCTCTCTTGATAGATGGCCTCTCTTGATTGATGGCCTCTCTTGATAGATGCCTCTTGATTGATGGCCTCTCTTGATAGATGCCTCTTGATAGATGGCCTCTCTTGATAGATGGCCTCTCTTGATAGATGGCCTGTCTTGATAGATCATCTTGATAGATGGCCTCTCTTGATAGATCATCTTGATAGATGGCCTCTCTTAAAAGATAACTCTTGATAGATGGCCTCTCTTGATAGATGGCCTCTCTTGATAGATG
>JAHWFP010251582.1:1188-30385 GCA_023313725.1 Lithobius niger
GGGGGGGGGGGGTGTGAATTTGGCTTTAACCCCCGAGGCTATTTGTTTTATAATCTTTTTATTTGGGGGGGGGGGAGGGAGCGAGGGGTAATCTTCTAACTGGAAATCGCATAATTGGAAGAACGTATACAGTATAACGGAAATCGTCTAACGCGAAATTCGTATAATGGAAAATCGTCTAATATGAAATTCGTATAATGGAAAATCGTACAATATCCCTGTCTCGCTCGTGCTGCCGCGCTCGCTTTAGCTACACATATAACATCAGAAACCGGAGCTATATTATTGTCCAGTTAGACGTTTATCCATTATGTGATATTCCGTTTCGATGGTTTTCCAGATTTTTTATTTAGGCCGATATTAGACAATTATCCCGTTAGATGAATTTCCAGTTAGACTTCCGTCGAACACCCCTTTTTGTTTGCGTAGTGCTCAACTAATGTTGCTTGTCTTACATGTCCCAGATTTGCGACTACTTTTCTGCTTGACTGTTGACTCGTTGTGACTTCACAGGGCTTTTCTAGTGTGACTATAACATCAAGTATAGGTCACGATGTTAGAAAGAAAGAATACTTTAACACGTCAACCGGCACTCGTTGCGAGTCCCGGTTTTCTAATGCCACGCTTTCAACCATCAACCGCATAATGTTTTTAAGATAACATCCGTATGCATGAGCATTCAAATTCGGTAACAAAAAAATCAACAAGTTCCGTAAACTGGTTGACAACTGATTGGTGGGGTGGTTTTTGCTCTCCCCCATTTCAATGACGTCAGTCATGTGTCATGGCCGCCCAACAACATCTTTCTTTTCCGATTCGTTTTGCCCAATTTCTCTCGGCTGGAAATTGACTGGAAATGACATGACGTTTCCGGTTCCGGTTGGTCATGTGGAAGTGAATCCTTTTTCCGAAGTCAACGAAAAAATAACATTCAGGGGAGTTTTCATGACTATGGAAACAGGGGATTTGCCGTAAGCCCATCGCTCCGTTTCTAGAAGATTTGCGTAGCTTTCAACCGGTCTCTCGATTGCTACGGCCCAAAAAAATGTTTCGGCTATCTGTCTGTCTGACCAAAATGAACAACTGCCGTACAAAATAAAGCAGGCCGCGTTTAAATTTTGCTGATGCAGCGTATATACGAACGCCAAGGAAAATTAACTTTTTTGTATCAGTGTCAGCTTTAATCTCTTCAGCGCCGGTGACTGAACGGATTAATCCCATTTTTAGTGGAAACACTTAAAACTAAGAGGTAACAAATGAAGCGTCCAGTGGATCCACCATTTAAATTGCTATTAGGAATAAATAAATACGGATGCAAACCTATTTTCGTTACCTTTTGGACTTAATTGTCAAACTACCTGAGCGGAGAATCGTATCCACGATATTTGAAACCAAAAGATAGAAGTCCTACCGCTAAGCCTTACCGACACAGCCAAAAGGAAACTTCCATAATAATATTTTTTTTTTATTGTGTTAAGGTACCACAAGAACTACAGTGTATGTAGTTGTATATGTGGCATGAGCAAATCAAAAATACATGGTGTAAGTAGCAAACTACAAAATTAAAGAAAAATACAACATAAAATCTTAATTAAACAAAATAACTTCGCTGGTTATAATCTCGTAATCCTATAATTTTTAAATTGTTATTTTTAATATATGTTTAATTTGTTTTTTCACCTTCTTTCCCAAGCAATACCCTTTTACTATCTTATTCTGCACTCTTTGTAATCTCAAAACGATAGTCTGACGCAAAACCATAAACTTCAATCCCGTATCTACGCAAACTTTCTATCCATGCATTTTGTAGAATTAGTTTATTCTTTGCAAGTATTTTGTATTATATAACTTTGGTATCATTTGACGTAGTTTTGTCATCAATTTTTGTATATGCTGTTTAAAATCACATTGCAAATCTACATCCATTAGGTATTTAAAACGTTTTAAAGGGGGGTGGGGCAAAGGTTAAAAACGTTTTACTGTAAAAAAAAATTAAACGTTTGCCGACTATTGTCGAAAAAACTATTTCAAGATTTTACGATTGTCTTATTTGTACTGCACAAGAAAGTTTCCTTGCTCGCGTCACAAAGAGAAAAATGTTGACGATATAGGCCTAGTTAACATATCGAATCTGTAACCACAGCTACACATTTCTACCAAAAATTGCAGTAAATAACGAAGCTTTCACGGATTATTTACTAAAAATTATTCTTGCATTACATCGTGGTGTTCGAAAACTACAGTAAAGATTTGTTCACTGCGTGCTCCTAAGTTGAAAATGGCCGTAATAATATACAAACTAGAATGAATAACAAGCAGATTTCGAGAGTGGTGGGACATTTTTAGCTAAATCCTTTGCTTCTGATGCGTAAAAAAAATAGGAGAGCAGGTACGGCGGTAATTCTTCATGTATACACCAGGATCCAGTTTTCTTCTAAAGCCGCCGAAAGTGAATTTAGGGCATGGGAAGGGATTTAAAAAAAAAAAAGATCTTTTCCTGCTGTAAATAAAAGCGAAAAAAAAACAGGCGAGAAAAGCCAGCAAATTAACTGCACAAAAACGGCTTCGCCGTTGAGAAAAAAAAAACATTAGAGCTCTATCCTCGTGGAACTGAATAGGAAGAGTGAAGGATTAGGGTTCACTCTTACGAAACGAACTTTAATTTGGACTCTAATTCAAGGATTGTGACGTACCAACCTCCATGCACGCGCGTACACGTACATCATACAAATCGTACAAATAAAACCGTTGAATACCTAAAAATACACACATAAAATACAAACACATACATGCACAAGAACCGTCTGGAACTTACACTCACAAACACATACAAAACATACGCCGTAAATAACAAAACGCCTACAAAATTTACAATAAAAAATACCCACATAATCACTCACACGACATAGAACTAAAACAGAAACCAACAAACAGTAACAATTCAAACACAAATACCTTGCACTTTCTCAAATTTCCAGTAAGTAGAAACGTTGGAGTTCAAATTGTAGTTCGTTTCGTTCGAGTGAACTCTAATCCATTTTTTTATTTGTGTACTTCTCTACTGTCAGTTCCGTGGGGATACGAGCTTTAATGCCTTTTTTTTCTAAACGGGGAAGCCGTTCTTTGTTCAGCTAATTCTTTTTCATTTTTATGGAGCTCTAAGAAATGTCTAAAATGTTTTGTTTATAGCTAGGAGATTGTTTAGAATACCTAAAAATCTGTCATCTTCTGTAGGGCGAATCCTCCCCCCCCCCCCAGGTGATTTTACCAGAGACCCCTTACGGCGAACCTTGTGGGAGGTCCCTCGGAACCAAATAATGGGAATACAGTCTAGTTTAGTGGTCCGAGTGTTCGGCCATCAGCCAAATGGACGCCGGAGTCCGGACCGAATACCTTAACTAACCAAGGTACATACTTTATGTAAATGGAAACAAAAACAAGCGGCTGAAGTGGTTACCTAGTTTTTTATTTTAACTAATTTTTGGACGCTGAATCAAATGGTGAAAACCGTATGTGTCTACTGGTACCGTTCTATAGGTCATGAGCTCACTTGTCGGCCACTTCCGGTCACTTCCGGTCACTTGTGGGCTACTTCCGCTTCATACTTCCGGGTTTTTTTTATGCTTTTCAACTAATTTTTGGACGGTGAATCTAATGGAAAAAACCGTATGTGTCTACTGGTACCGTTCTATAGGTGATGAGCTCACTTGTCGGCCACTTCCGGTCACTTGTCGGCTACTTCCGCTTCATTCCTTCGGGTTTTTTTTTCATGCTTTTTAACTAATTTTTGGACGATGAATCTAATGGTGAAAACCATTTTTCTCCATCTTGTACCGTTCCAAAGATGATGGGGTCACTCGGCCACATCCAGGCACTTCTGGGCCACTTCTGCTTCATGTTCGGTTTTTTTTTTTAAAGTCCTATTACTTAAATTTTGGACGCTGAATCTAATAATGAAAACCTTTCATATCTATCTAGTTTCGTTCCATAGATAATAGGCTCACTTGTCGGCGTTTTCCGGTCACTTGTGGGCCACTTCCGCTTCATGCTTCCAGTTATTTTTTAAATTCCGTTTAACTCACTTTTGGATGCTAAATCTAATGGTGAAAACCGTATGTGTCTATCTGGTACGGTTCCATAGGTGAAGAGCTCACTTGTCGGTCACTCCGACCATTTGTGGGCCACTTCCGCTTCATAAGTCAGTATTTTAAAATTTATTTTAACTAATTTTCGGACGCTGAATCTAATGTTGAAAACAGTTTGTCTCTATGTGGTACCATTCTATAGATGATGGGGTCACTCGGCCACATCCGGTCACGTGTGGGCCACTTCCGCTTCACTTCCCGGTTTTTTTTTTACCCTTTTAACTAAATTTTGGACGATGATTCTAATGGTGAAACCGTTTGTCTCTGTCTGGTACCGCTCTGGAGTTTAAAAAAGCCGACGGACGGACAGACTAAGTCGTTGCAATAGTCTTTTCAGCCGTTTCGGCCGTACTGAAGACGAAAAAGAAATCTCAAAGTCGGTTGGCGACGCATACGAGTATACGAAAGCTGGGCCGATCTGGCGTGCACCTGCCATGCAAGTCGTTAAACATTGCTGCTGTTCTTACCATATTTAACGTTCCATATTAATTTCCTCGCTCCCTTCCCCCTAACGGATTTAAAACACTATGCAAATTCTCGAGCTGTTCAACTTTTACGAACTAAAGCTGCCCCATTGCTATGTTAGGCTTCACCTCACCGCATCGCGGCACGCAAGGCGGCATCATCGTGCGGTGTTTTCTCTGGCTACACGGTTTAACGATTTAACGTTTATAAAGAAACGGAAATTATCTGTCAATATTAGTGTTAAACGAAGAAACGCAACGGAGTGAATATTGTAAACAGTGAAGAGTGACAAAGTGAGCTAAGAATGATCAGTAGCATGTGAATTTGGTAATTATCTAGAATAACTACTTTGCAAGCTAGCGACTTCATTCACCTAACTATCGATTCCTTTTGTCGTAAAACGTGCGAAAATCATAACGAATACGTGCGCAAACGCTTATTTAATAAAAAAAAATTATTAAAACACGGTAAAACGCTACTCACAACACGCTAGAAGCGGCCGCCATTCAACGCGATGACACCGCAACATAGAAAACCTGATTTCGACCAGAACATCAGCAAACGGAAATTACCTTCATTTGCGACGCGACGCAATTTTATGTTTATATTTTATTTTTATACCAATATTTCTTTACAGTGTGAACGATGTCCGCAGGGGCGCGCTTCGCGCGCACTATACTATATACATCGAGAATTTGTGTAATCAGAAATAATATGACGCAAGCATTTGTGAAACAAGGAACAAATTATGTCACTTCCTTGTTTCACAAATGCTTACGTCATACTTTTTCTGATTATACCGATTCTCGAAGTATATTATAATGCGCACCAAGCGCGCCCCTGCGTACTGTGATTCCGGCCCCAAATATCACCGTCTGCCTTGGAAAGAGATAATTTTCGTTTAGTAACGTTCTGGGCGAAATCAGGTTTTCTATGTGGCGGTCTCATCGCGTTGAATGGCGGCCGCTTCTAGCGTGTTGTGAGAAGCGTTTTAACGTGTTTTAATATTTTTTCTTCAATAAATAAGCGTTTGCGCACGTTTTCATTATGATTTTCGCACGTTTTACGGCGAACGGAATCGATAGTTAGGTGAATTAAGTCGCTAGCTTGCAAAGTAGTTATTCTAGATAATTACCGTGATTTTTTTCGTCACACTTGCTGCTGACTTGTCATCGTTTGTTTGTTTGTTTGTTTAGTACTAATATTTATAAATAATTTCAGTTTCTTTATCCTCGTTGTAGTACAGCGTATGTTTGTTCAAGGTGAAGGTCGAGTCCAGGCTCCCACTCGGTGTCAATTGGGTTCGACAGATCCGCAAACTTCTAGCAACCAGACTGAGTTGTCTCGCTGCTCAGCCACGATGCCCAATTATTTCATAGTGTATTAATACTAGAATCAGTGCACACGTTAAATCATACGTATTAACGTCTTAAGAGTTTTTTTCTCTATTCATCAGTAGTATATTATGTCAAAAATGAATCGCCCGTACCATATAGTAAACCAAGGCCAATTCTTCCACTAGTAAATGTTTTTACAACAGTGTAAGGGCGGGTTTACGCAGCGACTCACCTTTGCATTTTCGCAGCTAGAACTCAATCGCGATGGCAAAGGTGACATAGCCATGGTAACAACGCTAAATGGATTAGCTAAATCCGACATCGTTTGAGTAAATACTTGCAGTCTTATAATCCATGCCAATAATATAAAGAATTCCTCATGACGAAACAATTTTCCCAAACGCTTCTGAACTCACGTTATTTGCTGTTTTCGTTGCGAGGCGGCAGACATAAAACCGCCGCCATGTTGGAATTTGAGGCGATTTCTAGCTTCTAGCTACGACAATACAAAAGCGAGTGGTTGCGTAAACGTGCCCTAATGGGAGTAGTAATATGACTTCATCCAGATTCTTCTTATCCCATGACAGTATAGGACATATGGCATGTAATTGCTGTCAGCGTACAACGATAACTGGATATCGAGAAAGAATATTCCATGGAGTCATCGAAAATTTGGTGGTCACACATTTTCATTTCCTCTACCCCCTTCTCACACCCCCCCCGGGACCTGTTAATTGACCGGTTCCTAAGCTGAAAAAACACGACGACCGCTTCTCACTGATAAAACGTTTCAATCTTCGCTACAAGGAAAGGTCGTGTTTTTATGGTTACGGTGGACGTGGCCGTAACCATAAAGCTGCAACCAGGTCAAGCAATTCAGACGGATCCATAAAATTCAACTTGTCCGTGTCGATTGCCAATAAAACCTTGAAGGTGTTATTTTTCAGCCACTTAAACGATCACAACAATCGCTTACAGTTAGCTGTGGCCTTTTTTTCTAGTTGTTTATTTTTTTTTTTTTTTACGTTACGTAGCTCACTGGCTACTAATCTGCAAATGCTATTTGCTAGGCTAGCAGTAGTGATGTGTTGGGAACTGGGCTTCGGGTTTACCTTTTGTTGTTCACAACATAACTGACGGGGACGGGAGTTTAGAGTATTGCTTGCTAAACTGGAAATGGGGTTTTGGGGCCAAAACCTAACGTTCAATGCTTCTATAAACCTAAGATGGAAAGTTGTTACCCAAAGAGTAGTTCAGTTTCATTATTGTGGATTTATTAGCGTGCCTGAATTGCGGGTTCGGGTACAAAAGGTTCGAAAGGAATGAACGTTTGGCTCGTTTTTGTTGGACTAAAGCCAAATGTACGGAATTTAAGTTTCAAAGGTTACTAATACAGAATGTAAGCTTATAAAGTAGGTCGAGATACTGCAACTCGCTCAAGCATTTGGTTAATTGGTTAAGTCTGGATTGAGTTAAAATTGGGACGAGGGTTAAGGGAAAATATTCTAAATAAAGGTCCTAAAAGGCATCCAAAATGGCGATTGGCGAATGAACTAGAAAATTTACGTGTCGTAAGTTTGTATCATGAACTAAAAGAATAATTTTCCAACATTACACCGAAATTTAGCGTCGATGTTTAATTTCAAGGTTCAATTTTATTTGTGGGCGATGTGGGATTGGGTCGGTTGGGTTGGGTCTCATTTGCGAATTACTTGTTGAAAATTCCACAACAAATAAAACTGAACCTTGAAATTAAACATCGACGCTATATTTCGATGTAATGTTGGAAAATTATTCTTTTAGTTCATGATACAAACATGCGACACGTAAATTTTCTAGTTCATTCTGTTAAAGTGTGAACTGGAAACGGTGAAATTGGGTATTTGTCTACTTTTTCACCCATGGGGTTTATGGTAGGGCCTTATTGTGGTTCCGCACTTTGGTGTAGTGTTGGTTTTGTAGTTCTGTCGTTTGGTTGTTGTTGTTATTGTTATAAGTTTAGGATGTGTCCGTTGCTTTGGCTTGAATTTCACCTGGCAGGGAAGGAATGTCGTAGGCTATGAGGAATGCCTTTCATAGCACTTCCACGAAGTAAGGACACGCTTGGCGTGAAATAATGAAGTACCCGAAATTTGAGAAAGAAATGTAAAGATTTCAAGTGTATAAGAGAGTTAATTAGCCAATGCAAATTAATAAAGTTTTAGAGCTGTTGCAGTTTGCAGCCCATTATCGGTACCTTTTAAACTTGGACACAGTGGCCGAGCAAAAAACCCGAGATGCCTTTATCTACAAATAAAAGCTCAAAGCCATCGAATATAGTTTCAAGTCCTAGTTAACGTCCAGTCATACTCATGTAAATCGATTTAAGAATTTCCCGTCGCGAATTCAATGAAAACCAGTGTAGCCAGACCAAAGAAATTCATGTGTCGTACCATGGTCTGCTGATAAATTCATTTTTTCCCAACTATTTGGCCACACACTGGTTTTCATTCTTGTCCCCAGACGATACGACAGGAGTTTATTTATTGTTCATTTTACTGCAGCTTCATTTTTCTTCTTAGTTCGTTAACTCGGAAAAGCAACGAATTACATTTCCATCTCCGTTCAGTCATATTATTCTACTATACTAACAGTCTGTCTGGAATGAGCCAGCGTCAGACGGCAAGAATTTTCAGTCCGTACACTACTGTCCTTAGGGCAGAAGCGGTTTCCCCTATATTTTGTCGAGTTTTGTCACAGGAGCATATTTTTCCTCACTCCCAACTGCCCGCAGGGTCAACAAACACTCAATAAAAAAGGTTTAAAAATGCGTTATGTATTGTTAAAAAAGACTCAAGCTCGATGCATAAAACGTTTAAAACACTGGTACGCTACTTAATATTTTGGAGCAATTCAGTGGTTGGCTCCATTTTCGAAGGTTAAAAATAAAAACAAACACCCGAACTCAACAACATGCTTTCCAAGTCACCATGTTGAATAAAATGCCAAAATGTTGAAAATGGAGCCAACCAGTGAATTGCTCCAAAATATTAGGCACCAGTGTTTTAAACGTGTTATGCGTCGAGCTTGAGTCTTTTTTAATAATAAAAGCACTCAATAATACGGCTTGATCTCTTTATGTCCATCTGCACCCCTTTTTGTGGTATGCATGGTATGTTTTCACCACTGGTGTTTACAATCAGTCACGTGAGAAAAAGTCGTACCACGAAGGCTGGCCGCGTTGCCTAGCTATCGATTCGGGACGACTCTTTAATTACCCCCAACTCATGTCGTTTGCCTCCTGTCACACGAACCAACTTACCCTCCCGACCCGCTTTTTAGTCGTGTCGAGAGTGAAAATCTTGCCGCCTGACATGGGCTTAAAGGGAGGAAAAATCCCTGTTGGTCAAACCCTGGTGTTAGGGCAAAAACACACAAGAATAGTAAATGGTAAAATTCACCAGGAAAAAGCGTTAACATTCCAGGATGTTTTTTAAAGTAATACTTTGGGAATTCCTTTCGGCGTGTAAAAGAACGTAGTTCCCCACTTTTGACATTAAATTCCCCTCGGGGTTAACTCAAAAAGTCTAGGGATTCTCCCCCCTCATATTTTTCGTTTCCCTAGAGTTTATTTACCCCACCGCATAAGTCTCGATTGTTGGGGAGGGGGTTACAATGACGTAATACTCACCACTCTTCGTAAAATATGGTCGTGAACATTTCTGGTGCTGTTGCAGAGCGCATACGCTGAGGAATGGCTGAATATTACAGGAGCTCGCGTCGTATCCAATGCATCTGTCATAGTTTCTATGGAAACGTGCGCTAGATCCACCAACATGCCTAGCCGATTCATTTCCATGACTACTAGCTGCAAAAAGAAAGAAAAAACGTAAATTGCGGATTAACAAAAAATTTGAATTAGCTAATAGGTTCAATCGCTGAAATGAAAATAAAAACTTTTCACTTCCGAGTTTCGTAATGCTCCATACCAAAAAAAAAACTAATTAAAAAGGAAATTATTAGTTTTTAAGTTTGAAAATTTATAACAAGAAAGAAGTAAACAAACAACACAAGTGAAAATAATTCACTAGAAATACTTAGTTCAGGAAGTACCTACGCTTCGTCAGAGTGGCTTGATCCGGATTCGAACTGGCAACCCAATCTGTCCCCAGATCACTGATGTAACGCCTTTATCAGTGGAGAAATGGGAATACCGGTAAAGGCGTTATGACAGTGATTTGGGGACAGACTGAGTTGTCAGTTCGAATCCGTGTCACGTCACTATGATGGGACGAAAGTGTAAGTTGACTTACTGCACTACGTTATTTCTAGTGAACGCTGAATGGCTCGTTTTCTTCTTTCCTTTATACAATTTTCAACGATTTGTGTAGATTTACTTGAAAATTAAATTTATGACGGAAAGCAATTTTAACTAGTAGTCATTCAACTTTTAAGCAATTTTTACTTTTTTAACTTTTAACTTTTCAAACAATTTTAAGTCAAAAGTAATAAAAGTTAAGTTTAAAGTTTAAAAGTTTAAAGTTAACCTCTTAACAATTAAAAGTTGACAATTTTAACTTTTTTTTAACTATTACTCAGGCAAAACTAAATTAAATTCGAAAATCAGCGTTTGTCATCAGAAACATTACTTTTTCGTACACACTCTTCGTAACTTGTAGGAAAAATATTTATTCAGTAGTGAAAATGATCGACTTTCTACGTTGGATAAAAGAAAATACGTGAACCACTACTGGTACATTGAACTTAATTGACCATTTTTAGTTTTGTTTATCATTGTGTCTTATGAACTAACACACTAAGAAAAACGCGCACAATATTCGGATCACTTCCTTAAACATTTGTTTGATAATTTTTGCTGGCAATGTCTGTCAGCACCATATGAGTTGCAACAAGAATTCTCCTCGAGCGCAGCGAGACGCGGCGGAATGAGCGAGCGAAGCGAGCGACTCCGCTAGTCAAAATTGTTAATTTGTTAAAGGCTGGACTGTTTGGTTTATTTTTAACTAGGTTAAGTGAATTATGAACTTGATTAATCAAAGTAAATAGCCTTGCTGCACCTAAATTACACAACAAAAGGGTAACACTAGCTTTCCGTAGCCCTCACTTTCCCACGACGGAGAGGGATTATTTGTCTAGGAAATTCCTAGAATCACCACCATTTCAAAGTAAAGTACGCTTTCGATGTGCAGGTGAAAGACTTGTAAACCTAACGATTCGCCGCCAGTTTATTCCTAAGCCAGTAAATCAAACAATAAACCACGATAGGTGAAATCAAAATACTTATGTCCAATTTAATGTAGATCTGGACCACTAAGCTGCAAGGATAAAAAAGTAATAATGTAGTTTGTTCTTTCAATTAAACGGAATGATAAGAAGAAGCACTTTTCGCTGAAATTGATACTAATCCATCCGTAATGTGTACAAAAATTACACCAGAACGTTCCTGTCTTCAGACCTCGAGCTTTATCACGCATAAAATAAAGTAATAAATTGAAAGCAGAATAACTTCGGCAATACGTACGAAACGTTACAATAAAATCCACAATTGAAGGAGTTCCCCTAAGTCATTAAACTACAGTCAAAGTTTTTACGACGTTGGGTCAGTTCCCTCTTCCATTTTCATTGTTAATCCGAAACATTTGCAACCAAATGTTTAGTTTAGGGCGGATTACGGCTTCATTTTATTGACGACGTTTTTTTTTTTTTAATTGACTCTTTTGTGCTTGATAATTGAACTGTTGCGATAAAGGCACTGAAATATTGTGTTTACTGCAATTTTCGTGTATTTAATGGCTGTATTGCAATCAAATGTTGTCCCGTTCGTCAGAAAGTAGCTATTTTTAATAACATTCTAGGTTTACAACCATGTTCAAGTCAATCCTGCTTGTAGAACATACTATCATAAAAAAAACCAATTAGGGCATAAAAAAAACAATCAAGTTTTCGCCATATAAAGTAGTGATATCAAAGCCAAAATGGCTGCCACCTATTCCGTGACCCGAACCGCGATCACTCAAGCTTAACTGACAATCACCGTAGTGTCAGTAAAGGTTGTGTGGGAAGGGTTGGGACGAAAATCTTGGTAGCAGCCATTTTGGCTCTGATATCACTACTTTATATGGTGAAAACTAGTAGTGTGAATAAATTTTTTCTGAGGCAGGGTAAGTTTTACGCTCTCCTTTACGTCCCCTGCTAGAAACTGTTGTAAGACCGGTGTATTTTTTTTTTCGTACGATTATTTTTCTTACCTTACGTAATGTATGACTTCATTAAAAAAGAAGTTAGCAAGTAAGTAGATTTTTCTATGGGTTTTACGTCCCCTCGGCTCTCTTTTATTTTTTTTTTGGGGGGGGGGAAAGCGCTTGCGTAAAACCCAGTAATATCTTTTATATATAACCAAATCTATTTTTTCCTATTAGTTCTTACACAAAAATAAAACCCTGTCTTGCCATACATCCTTACAGAATAAATTTGAGATTAGAATTTATCCTGAATATAGCCGTTCAAAAAGCTTTATCGTGACAACATTCTCATGTTAATTATTATTCCACGTATAAAATTGCAACCTTCGGAACATTAACCGTCCCGAGGTAAAATTCAGCATACAGTTTTGTAGTCGTGGTGGCTGAGGAGTGACAGAGCTCTGCCTAGCTGCTTGGTAAGGGGATCCTGGTTGAGGGACCTTCTCGTCAGTATTAGCTGCGTCAAGGCGAAACCTTTAAATAAATTGGAACGACGGGTGACGCTATGTCGCATAACGTTTGGTTCTATTGCAGAACGATTTACCATGTGTTTTTTTTTTCTTTTTGCTTCGTCCTATTTGCGATAATTATTCCAAAAATTAATCAATTTTCACTTTCGTTATTTTAAACACATTATTTGAATTGTTGTTTTGTTTTTTCAGGAGCTTTTGAACGATACAATTCTCAAGACAAATGTGGGGTCGTTTTCTATTTAGCAAAAACTAAAAAAAAAAAAAAAAAACACTTCAAAAAAGACAAGTTACTGCAAGAAAGTTGTTCACGAATCCCAAGAACTGAGTATTTAGCCAAGGGAAGGGGAATTAGTTAAGGTAAATTTTGAGCCCGGTCGAGCTAGCTTTTTGGTGTTCCTCTCTTTGTCCCCCTCCCCTTTCGTTTTTGGTACCCCCCCCCCCTTCCGCTTTTTCATCTCATTTTGACTTTAAGTACCCTGTTCCCCCGCCCCCCTCCCTGCTGTCATATCCCTGCGATATCACTACTCTTAAATTTAACACAGGACGGATATTTAAACTTTCACACCTTTATTCAACTTTTGGACAATTTTTGACCCCATGTTGTCTAACAGCAAGACCAAAACGTTCGTCTTAAACTTCGGGTTATGAGAATTGGTCTGATTGATGACCGAACTGAATCCATTTTAACTGATATTTCCACTGAAGAAGTACTCTTCCTAAATAAAAAAAAAAAAGTAAAAAAAAAGTTTGACCTGAAGTTGGCGCTGCTGCCCCCCCCCCAACCTCCAACCCCCAAGTCACCCCTGCATTTAGAACAGAGAAACTTTCCTCCTTAACGTTCCCTGCCTACTGAGTACTCTCTCCCTCTCCTCCCACATTTATTATTCGTAAAAAGCTGTCGTAGACTGGCTGGAAATATTCTGCTGCCAGGGAACAGTGCGAGACTACCGCGAAATATCAGCGGCTATGTTAGAGATTATTGCCTATTCCAGGGAATTTCTCGGTCTGTAACGTGACAATAGAATAACCACTTCGAATGTGCAGGTGTTCCCCTCCTCTTATTCCAATTTTTTTCTTTTAAAACGTCAAGTCACATAAGTTCATCCATACAAGCTTTATTTTGCTTCACATGACGGAAAGGTCAAAGAAATTAATTACAAAAAAAAAAGAACCTGAATGACCAATTCAGAACACAGAATTTACCCTCCCGAACGTTTTAAATCTTCTTTAGGTGACATTCAACTTTCAATTCCAATACAAGTTGAAACCAGAAAATTGACATGAACAAGCTGAGATTACTACTTTTATTCAAGAAACCTCCGAATTCGACGAATCACGGATTTAGAATGGTTTACTTCCAACTAACTAGGGGTTTAGAGGGAGATTTTCTCTTTACATTTACTAGCCTACAACCTTCGCTTCGAGGCGATCACTTGAATAGAGCTCAGGTTGATATGGTCATCGGATCTAGGAAGTGTTTCGTCAAAGTGCTGACGGGTGATCGCAATTTCTTTTTAAGACGACTATACGGCTTAAAAACGTTTCATGCGGTAACCAAAAAAACCATGCGTATCAATTAATTAAATTTTAGTGGCCTAATTTTAGAGTTAGTAAATAAGATTACCTTTCCAAATTCGGTTAGACCGTGATGTATGGCTTGGTCCTCTCGGTCTGACAAATGAGAATCTGCCCTGAAACAAAAGAGCTCGAGAAATATTCAAATAGAAACGATTGTAAACATTTACGTCCATTGAATGAATGATTTTCGAGGATGGAAGGAATAAAGAGTGTGCGTCGTTAAAGTAAAACGGAAATTGATTGTCATTTTAAAAAAGAACATTTTGCCGGCCCCCAGCCAGGCCGGCTAAAAATGGTTTCTTTTGCTGAAAAAAGTGCAATACCTAAGGGCCCACCCTGCCTCCCCTCTTGAGTCACCTTTGGGCAATCTTGAGACAAAGAGATGCAATCTTCACTGCCCGCGGAGGCGGCCGACGATCTTTGAAATCTCAAGGTAAGGGTGCATCGTTGGGACAACAATGCTAAAAATTGACAGGTATTGCACTTTTTCACAGCATAAAGAAAGTAATTTTGTTGAGACAACAGACTGAATTAAACCATGGGTTTGCAATCGGCATCCTTTGGGTAAATACGCTAATCGAAAAACCATGATTAAACTAACGCATATACGTATGGTGAGCTAGCTCAATTTCGAATAACGAAAAAACTAAACATTTATAACATTTATAATTTATAAATTCATGCAGGGCCCCCACAACAGGGGGAGGGGAGGTCAGTTGGATTCGTGGAACCCGGGCCCGGTCATACAATGGCTCGTATGGCCTGAAACATTTTCCCCCCATATTAGTTAAGACTGTGAGCAAGTGAGTAATGTACTCAATTTGTGCGTTTCGTTAATTTTTTTATACTCTCAACAAACAACTCAAGACATTACTGCTTCAGTAATTACACAGATGGAATATTTACTCATCAGTGATTGGCCGCCGACACACACACCACATATCTTGACAGTTTTTCAAGCTCTGAGAGGCAGCTGTTTGCTTGCATCGAGTTATGCTCGTTAGGGAAAATAATGACGTCAACTTCGTTAATCGTAGGACCTTTACGGAGACACTAATGCGGTTCTCATCAGAATTCGGACTACTTATAAGCATATTATAGCAATGCCGTCACGTCATGAGGTGTAGGCCTACTTAATATGAAATATCAACACTGAAGCAAACGAAATTACAGGTTGGATGACGAAAATCGATGGCGGCTAGTATCGCTACGCCAACTAGAGGAAAACAACGTAAATTCTAAGTATCGTTAAATAGTAAACATCGAAACCACCGTAAACATCGATGGGGCTAGTATGCTCACAAATTTGTGTTAAACATATACTGTTAACACTTAGTAAATAAAATCTGATGTCGAGCCTAGTAAGAATTGTTTTGTAGAAAGAAAACAAAAATTCTCACACCGAATACCACTCATGCAGGGTCGGATTAAGGGAGGTGCTGAAGCACCGGGCCACAGACCGAAAAAGGGCCTCAAGGGTGCCTCACAGTCACGAGAAAAATAAAATAAGGTACTATTTTAAATTAGAGGAAGCCCGTGCTATGCACGGGGCCGGTCACACTTCCGGGACACATTTCCCGGGATATTTTCCCGATGACTTGTCAGATTGATCGCCCACTCATGCCTGGCTCCTTTTTGGCTGCAGGTAGAGTGGGAGAGTGCATTTTCACTGCGGGCGCGAGGAGGGGAGAAGTGGTTTTCCTTTAGGCTTTCCTTTAGGCTTTCCTTTTAGCCAGCCTCCGATATTATTATAAAGATTTAAAAAAAAATAGTTTTACTGTTTTTACAAAAATTTCACATAGGAAACTTTTTTATTGCGCTGCTGGAGGGGGTAGAGCGGCCACAATAAATCTTAAGCACCGGGCCTGTATTAGGCTTAATTTAGCCCTGCACTCGTGCTTTCATTAAATTCATCATTTGTGCGTTTTAGCACTCAACTCCTTTCCAACAAATTTCCCTCAACCTTCGGCCTCGAGAAATTAAACCTGGAAAGGAGTTTCTTGCTAAAACACACAAATTATCGACTTTGTAAAAGCACTCAGGCATTATGACTGCACATTTGCTTATCGTTTTGAATTGTGGACGATATTGCAAAATTCCTAGTTAGCTTATCTGAACCAAATGTTGCCATGAAAAACAAAGAAAAGAATGCAATGTTTAGCATGACGAACGCGAAATGAGTTGATTTCAATAAGGCCTCCCGCGCACTGAGCGACTTGGCCGCGCGGCCAGGTCGCTGCAGCCAATGAGAATGCTTACCGTTTATGTAAAACCAAGGAAAATTGGAAATTAAGCCAACAGCGAAAATCATACACAAGAAATAACGTAGTTCAGTAAGCCACCTTTATGCACTTACGTTTCGTCGGAGTGGCATGACCCGGATTCGAACCAGCTACCCAGTTCGCCCCCAGATCACTTGCATAGCGCCTTAGTCAATTGAGGATGTGGGATGTCAATTGAGGATGTCAATTGAGGATGTGAGGATGAGGATGTGCCAGTTCAGGATTGGCCATAGCGACTAAGGCGCTATGCAAGTGATCTGGGGGCGAACTGGGTAGCTGGTTCGAATCCGGGTCATGCCACTCCGACGAAACGTAAGTGCATAAAGGTGGCTTACTGAACTACGTTATTTCTTGTGTATGATTTTCGCTGTTGGCTTAATTTCCAATTTTCCTTAGTATTATTTCCAGCGATTTATGTCTATTTATTTATTATGTAAAACCACTCACTAATCATTTTTATTGGCTGCAGCAACCTGGCCGCGCGGCCAAGTCACTCAGTGCACGGGCGGCCTTAAGGTCACCTTTTATGAGATTAAAGGTACATGCGTCCATGTTGACTTTCCCGCATGGCTCAGTTTTGCGACATTAGTTCAGACGTATGTAAATGTTGCCAACAACACAGTGACTCATTTTCTTGTTTTTTTTTTCTTTCGCGCAAGATGATTTTGCGATGTTAACGTGTAAAAGTTGCAAACGCTATTCTCAACGGGTCGCACGACATACCGGAAGGATTTATGTCCCTTTAATATGCCTATCCCCCAGAACTTTCAGCTTTCGAGCAAGAGATTTAGGGGTAAAAATGTAAAGCAAAATTTGTCGAAGCCAAAGTATTTTCCTAACGACGGCAAACAATTAGGTTGCTCCCCTACGCCACTACTCTACAAAATAATGTTATTATTTTTCGGGTGCAAAATTTCTCCTTTTTAAAATACTACTCTGCTTAGCATGAGTAGTACTTAGTACGAGTGGATACGTTGTTTCGACGACTTACTGTATCTGGTAATTTGCTACCCTCGGGGCAAGCTCAGCGGTGTGTATAGGCTACATACTATAAAGCTGAGACAATATCGCCGTACTGGCTACATGGCTAGCGTCTGGAGCCGGTCAGTGAGCTAGCTACAAGGGGCACTGGAAATACGCGGAGGTAAAAACATTTGTCAAGCGTAATTTGTCAAGCCAGTACTGAGAGAGCGGATTTTTTTGGACCTAAAAAATGCTCATGTTTTTTATTTGTTGGCAGTTGCTGCAATTTCCAGCAAGTAAAATATTTTCTTTTCCGATTTATAACCTTAATATATGTTTCGCAGCTTAACGGATTGGGCAAAACGATGTTTCTTAGGCCTAAGAAAAGCTTCTCTCACAACATCGGCTTGACTTAAAACGCCGTTGTTTTTTACCGACATTTTTGTGTCCTGTGCACCTTGCAGTTAACAAGCTCAACGACCGGTTCCAGTTGCTAGCCGTTGTTTTTTACCGACATTTTTGTATCCTGTGCACCTTGCAGTTAACAAGCTCAACGACCGGTTCCAGTTGCTAGCCTCGTAGCCAGTATGGAGTTAATTAATATACGTGCTCTATTGGAGAATGGCCAGTAAACTAACTGGCCCGTTCTACAACGATATTCGGGGGTAGACAAAATGGTCACCACGTCTGGTTCATTTCGTCGAGGTCTGTTCTTCGAGGTAGCATCTTTGTACGGAGCGACGCGACATCTATTGGCAGCTAGTGGTGGTTTTCGAAATAATAATTTAAATTTGTAAATACATTTTGGTGGCAAATTTTTATTATCTATAAAAGTATTTTTAAATAGTTTTTTTTCTTAATATAACTCAGCCACAGTTAATCTGAAAAAAAAAAGCAACACGTTTGTTGGCAATTTGTACGGTGAGGGTGTCGCCCTCGGTTGACAAAATGTGACAACTAGACAAATCAATCGCATCAGCGGCACTTTTGGCAGCCATATTGCCAACCCAGTCTCGTAATGCTATTTTTCATTCAAGATCCGGCCAGTACTGTAGAAAGCTCTGATTGGAGGGAGCCACTGTCTCGTTTGTGCGTCGTTTTAGTACAGCGAAAGCTGGGAACGTTATGGGAACGACTTTGTCCGTGCGTCATCTTTATCAACTCCGGAACGGTACCGGATAGAGACAAACTGTTTTCATCATTAGATTCAGCGTCGAAAAAATAGTTAAAAGGGGAAAAAAACCGGAAATATGAAGCGGAAGTGGCCCGAAAAGTGTCCGACAAGTGAGCCCATCATCTATGGAACGATACCAGATAGAGACAAACGGTTTTCACCGTTAACTCCAGCGTCCAAAAATTAGTTAAAAGAATTAAACAAAAACAAGCAGCTGTAGCGACTACCTAGTCGCAACCGATCTTCTGTAAACTTTCGCCATTTTTTCAACGAAAATTTTGAGACAAATACCTCCATCACTCATTACAACAGCGATTCTATTATATAATCTAAAAGTAGTAACCATCACTATTTGCGGTTAAAAATGTGTTAGCTTTTAGGCCTAGTGTTAGCTTTTAAGCGTTATTGTCAGCTCTTAAAAGTTTATTTTTACCTGCCTTTTTAATTTTGTAAGTAGCAGCTAACGAAGAATTGGATATAGGTCTTTAATAATATTTTCCCTTAACAGCATAATTAAATTTACATACTCGTTACACTCATTACTCATTTTTAATTCCAAAAAGGAGTGAAAAATATGCATGATGGTATTATCAGGGTTGGTAAGTCATTATCTAAACCGTATTAAAACAGGCCTTTTCAGTTTTTTCCAGGCTCAGAAATTCCGTTTTCCCAGCCATTTTCCAGGCACAGTATTCCAATTTTGATGGTAAATTACACATGTTATTATTTGAATCTGCTGATCAGAGTTCGCACAAGGTTCATAAAATCCTGAAAAATGATTGAATTTATTAAGAATTGAATTCCTTGAAACAAAAATTTAAACAGCAATTCAACATACAAAAAAAAACATAAATTCAAGGTTTTTTTTATATTTTTTTTTGTATGTTGAATTGCTGTTGAAATTTTTGTTTCATCAGTTGTTTACTGGGTTATAGAAAAAAAAAGCACGGAAAAATTACCTAGAAAAAAATTGACGGCGAGGGAGAGGCCAAAGGAAAAAAAAGTTAGTTCCTAATTACCCTACC
This sequence comes from Lithobius niger, assembly GCA_023313725.1. Taxonomy (NCBI): domain Eukaryota; kingdom Metazoa; phylum Arthropoda; class Chilopoda; order Lithobiomorpha; family Lithobiidae; genus Lithobius; species Lithobius niger. Next base: position 20,873 of record JAHWFP010251582.1, read on the forward strand.
TGGTGAAGTTAGAGCCAAGGGCATTAAACTAACCGAACTTATAACAGTAACAAAAACACGGAAAAAAAACAAAAAAAAACCTGTTTTTACCTCTGGCTTGTTTTGTACTATTTTCTTTTTAGCGCAAGGAAATAACGTGAACATTTTAGTGGTTGGAGAGATGATGTTAACTTTTCACTGGGAAAATTAGGCCCTCTTTGAAGCTGAGCAGCCTTACTGGAGTAAATTTGTTCACAAATAAAAGTCCTTGAAATTTTTTATTTGTTTTGGAAAAGCCCTTGAAAATTTTTATTTGTTTTGGAAAAGGTCCTCGAAAGTGCTTGAATTGACGTGTGCGAACCCTGGCTGATGCTAGCAGCTAAAACCATAGAAACCGTGGAAGAGAAACAAATTGTCGGCTGTGTCCCTGGTAGGTCTTGGTGGTCAGGCATTCGTGACCTCAATCCAATACCATCTACCCTTCCTTTGCAGTCGAGCCATCATCATCATTTTAAAATTTTAAACTCTTAAACTTTTGCAATTTAAAATTTTTAGTTTTAACATCGGATGGCAGTTTGTGACCATCACGTCCTTGCCAATCCGGTTGAGTTTTCAACGAACCAACGTTATTATTATATTATTTAATTTTTTTTCTTCAGCTGACGGAATATAGCCGACAGCGTTGACAGGAATGCACACTTTTCGTTGATGTATGGTAGCAACGTATTTTTTTTTTAATAATAAGCGTCCAATTTTTCCTTGAACATTACTGTTAATAAATACCTGGATTTTTTCAAGCCTGATATCGACTATCTATCAGAATTACATAAGTCTTGGAAATTCCAAGACCTACGCAAATTCCAGAATCTTCTTTCTAGCTTTGTTATCTAGCTACGAACCCAGTATTATTCAATTTCTCATCACTTATATTTTGGTGTATAAGTTCATAGATTAAATCACCGGTTGTTAACTATTGAAAATAAAACGGTTTTCTCACCAGGGAGTGTGGCAATTATGGGTGAGGGTGAGGTATCGCACGCCCATATCGTACATGAGTCGTAATACTGCCAGGCTGCTACCAATGGAGTGGCCTCCTTCCACCCCTATTAAACTGGCCATTCGACCTGCCGCGAACGCCTCTTCAATACCTGAAACAAAGAAGAACAAAAATACAAGTTATTATTCGTCTGTTTAAAAAGTAGCTGTAGTTTTCGAAAAAAAATTATTGTTGATTTTAAATTAAGGCACACGCTAGTGTGTCGCCCGCCAAGATTCAACGACAGCAAAGGGACAAAGAAACAACGCTGTCTCCAATGCAACACGGGTTAATTTATTTGACGATCTTGCAGTTTTCCATAATTTCACCCATGTATTGTTTTAACATAAATGTTTACGCAACTTTAATTTATTGTGTGATTAATAATAGCTTCACTCCATTTTGTCAGCAGTCTAACTGATGACGCCCTAGTCATAATAAACCTTCGTGGCTCTGACTGACTGCGTTCCTTTGCTGGGGATAACCGAATCGAAACTGAGGGCAAATTAAGGGTTGGATTTCGAAAAGTGCATAAGCTTAGCAAAGAACAGGGCACGGGCTGTCCAGTCAGTGCCTTTCTAAGAACGAGAAATAAACAAAACAGGGTAGTTTCTTTTACTATCTTTAGCGACGAGGACGGTCTTTGGCTTCTTCCAGCAATCCGGAAAAAACCCCGAAGGAAAGACAAGTATCAAGAAGGCCCAGAGGCGGTGCTAGATATCTTGCGGCACAGGTTTCGTCTATAAGGAAGCGTTTATGCAACAACTCGCCTTCGCTTTCTCGCAGCTGGAATTTAAGGCGCGTTTACGTAACGACTCGCCTTTGCATTCTCGCAGCTAGAACTCAATCGCGATGGCAAAGGTGACCTTGCCATGGTAACAACGCTAAATGGATTAGCTAAATCCGACACCGTTTGAGTAAATACTTGCAGTGTTATAATCCGTGCCAATAATATAAAGAATACCTCATGACGAAACATTTTTCCCAAACGCTTCCAAACTGACGTTATTTGCTGTTTTCGTTGCGAGGCGGCAGACATAAAACCGCCGCCATGTTGGAATTTGAGGTGATTTCTAGCTTCTAGCTACGAGAATGCAAAAGCGAGTGGTTGCGCAAACGTGCCCTTAATCGCGATGGCAGAGGTGTCGTTGCCATGGTAACAACGCTTCCTGGATTGGTTAAATTCGACATTGTTTGAGCAAATGCTCGCAGTTTTATAATTCGTGACAGTGAGATAAAGAATTCCCCCTGACGAAACAAGTTTGCCAATCGATTCTAAACTCAATTATTGAGTCGCTTCGTTGCGAACTGGCAGAGCTAAAACCGCCGCCATGTTGGAATTTCAGATAATAGCAAGCTTTTAGCTGCGATAATGCAAAGGCGAATGGTTGCGTAATCGCGCCCTAAAACGTCATGGCATTGTGATATACTTACTCCAATGAAGTCCTTTTTACGGGACTTTTTTCAGAAAATTCGTCAATTATGTCTTCATAATTAAACCATGCGCAATGGCTGTTTGCCGTGACGTCACCATGAGTTAGCCAATGACGAACGAGAACAACGGCTGTTTGGCCGTCTGATTGGACTAGCCCAGTCACGTGATATGCACGTCACAGCAAACAGCCATGGCGCGTGGTATAAGTTTCCGGGTTTCCATTTTTAATGGCCACTACACCAAATGGGGCGAGGGATAATCGTCTAACTGGAAAATCGCATGATTGGAAGAACGTATAACGGAAAAGCGTCTAACTGGAAATTCGTATAATGGAAAATCGTCTAATATCCTTGCCTCGCTCGCGCTGCCGCGCTCGCTGCGGCTATACATATAACATCAGAAACCGCAGTTAGACGTTTATCCATTATACAATTATCCATTATACGATATTCCGTTTAGATGCTTTTCCAGATTTTTTATTTAGGCAGATTTTAGACAATTATCCTATTAGACGATTTTCCAGTTCGACGTTCGTCCGACGCCCCCACCAAATCTGTAGTGACGTCATAAAAGACACGCTGACTCACCTCTGGTCAGGCTGGTAGCATAGACTGACTTTCGTCTTACCACACGAACTCCATGCTAAAATGCTGTGAAGATAGCGAAGCTGGGATGTCTTACTTCTCCTAGGACTTCGTGTAACAATTAAGAAAATAAGTGACTGTAACGGCCTTGCCAAGAAAGATTGCCCCCCCCCCGCCCTCCCTACCAGCTGACTGGGCTCCAGTGCGGTCACAATGTCAACTCCACTGCCCCTGCCCCGCAACAAATTTATTTCAACAAAAAAAACCACGTAACAGGCAGCATGGTACATGGTCAATGGCTGCACGTTAAATTCGTTTTGAAAGTATATGTAAAACCGTTTGCAAACCTATTTACGTTGTCTTTTGGAATTAATTGATACACTGCCTGAAAATCAAAGGCGTAAGTTCTACCGCTACGCCAATCAGATAAGACCAAGTGTTTCAAAGGTCGTGGGTACAATTCCCCTCTCGGGCAGTCTGTCATTTAAATCCAAAAAGCAACGTAAATAGATTTGCAACTGTATTTATTTAAAGTTTGTCGAGCCCATTTGGCTTTCTGTCCTGTTTAATCGTTTTAAAAGTAGGCATTTTAAGATAGGTTTTCGCCTTTCTTAGCTGAGTAAAATTCATACAAAATGCAGAGCAAAAAAAAAAAAAATAAAACTCTGTCCAGACAACTTCATTCTTGTTTTTTTTGGGGTTATATTTTAGCCGGCGCGATTTCATCTTAACGAGTTAATTATTTATATCGTCACCAACCTTGTCGACTTCTCCCAGTTAAAATTGCACTACGTCATTAATGGCTAATGTAAATGCTTTTAATATTAAAATTAACATTAAGAGCATTTACATTAGCCATTAATGATAACGCAAGGCTCTCTTTCATGTCTGTTTGTACACCTCCGGAAATCTTCGCGTGAAACAATATTTATTTAGTTCGGAAACAAACAAATGTAGGACTCATGAGACCCAAATCAGCAATCGTCCTAATCTTAATACGATGAGAACCACGCACTCTGTGCTAAGTGCGTGCCATAAATAATAAATTTGTTAAATCGTGGAAAAATTGTGTCATCTTTGCGCGCAGAGTAGTTTCCCCAAAGGAGTTAGCAAGAATTCGTCGCTATCTACAAAGCTAAGGTTCCTGTCGGTACAAATGCAAACATTTTGTGTTTGCTATTTGTGCTCAATTTTTAGTCAAACTACCTGAGCGGGATCGAACTTGTGACCTTTGAAACCAAAGGCCGAAGCTCTATCCATGGTTTCCACGTCGCACAAATTGTTGTCCCTCTTAAAGACGGGTTGCCGCCAAATAAAAATATAAAGAAAATAGCGCCATCTAGCGCAATTTAGCCCTACCTAGCGCTTGTTTGCAGCAGGCGAAGGAAAGCACAAAGACATTTCTTTTAAAGAAACAAACAAGCCACTTGCCTCCTTAATTATTGAGCAAAAATTTGGTATGTCCTCGTGCAACCGGGAGCAAGCTGTAAAGATTAACGATATCATGGCCGCTAGATGGGGCCACGGTAGATTCTTTAGCCTTCTTTGTTGTGGCATTTTGCCATTAAATGGCTGATATTTCGCTTTATTTTCCAGAAAGTCCCTCTCTCCCAAAAAACAATTTGAGTTATTTTTAAAAAAGTTTGAAATAAAAACAGCGAATAAATTCGAAATGTGCAATAATTCTGAATGCAAGCCACTCAGTTGCAGACCAAATTTTCCATGTTACGGATTTCGCATGTCCAGGCATGAACAAACGCTTTTGTTCCCGACGCAGAACTTTCTTCAACTGCCTGCAACACCAATTGTCAGAAGAAGAAAAATCTCTGCAGCTAATCTGTTTTTATCATATGGTTACCCACATTTTTATTGGATTTTATTGTAAAACTTCTCAGTGCTTTATCCTATTGATCTGGCTACTTCACCAATGGAAAGGTCTCGTCGAGACGATTAAAATGGTGTAATGGAATGTCAAAATCTGTCAAAAATTGACAAAACTGCAGAAATACGGCTAAAATTTGTCCACGGCGGCCTTCAACTGTCCGCAACGTACGCGAACTGTCCGAACTGTCGAGAATCGCTCTGATTCTGCTACGGGGTCTTTTGCTACATTCATTCAAACCTTTGTCATTGTTGCAAAAGCTAGTTCGCGCAGGATGCTCGAATTTAGTCAGAAGGTGTGTCCTTTTAAGTGTTTATCGTGAAAATTGTCCTTCATAATTTAACTAATAGACCATTTAGACGATGTCTCAGTAGGACCTACAACTATTTGTTTACCCTTTCCCGCTCTCGCTCGACGCTCGTAATTTCTTTCCCTTCCGTTTCCCTCAGGCCAAGGCAATGCATTTCGTTCCAATGACATCGGCGAAGCGTTTTATTTCACTGCCGACCTTAATTCGGTTAGGAAGCACTTTGCGTGCACAAAAAGACGGTCGTGTTGGCCCGGGAAAATGTATAAGGGGAGAAGAGGAGGTTGCCACCTTCAATGAATTTCTTTCGTTCGCCCTCTGGTCTGTTAGTCACGTGACTTTCGCAGCCAAGATGGCGCTCCCCTTGACAGATTAAGCGGCCCCCGACGGCGAAATGGGGCCAACCAAGTCCATCACGATTTCGTCACCCTTTTTAATTATTTCCTTGAAAGGAGAAAGGGTGACGTCGAAGTGGATAATTTGAGTTTTATCGGTGGTGTTTTCACAGCATGTTAAAAGTTGGGGTTAAAAGTAGGGGTTGGGGAAGTGGCCTATACAGGATGAAGACGCCACCAATGATACCAAAAAAAAAAAAAAAAGCGTTAGGGCTTCCTCGCATGTTCGCTTAGGGCAAAGCTAGATTGGGGAAATTGGAACCCTAAGCCGCATTTGTCTGAGAATCTACAAGTCGTAAAAAGGAGGTGGATATGGTTGTGGGGGAGGGGGGTTAAGTATGGAAGCAAAACTGACACCAAGATCGAGAAATATTGATTAAATAGATCGCAATAAATTATACTAGGAAATAAGCTGTGGGCGTATTGTATGGAGAGCGGATAAAAAATTATTTTAAATTTATATTTAATCTCATTTTAATGACTTTGCTGCAATTCTTGCTAATGTTTCTGGGTGCAATATAAATGTATAAGAGTTTTGGGGTGCAGTATTCAGTCGGCTACGTTTGAGCTGTTTACTTTCTAGTGTGACGCTCTTTGCTAGTCTTTTCTGCACATTTTACCTTTTTTTTTCTTTTCTTTTAGGTAGGGCTAAGCTACGTTTCATATTAATTTTAAGAGGCTTTCATTTGCGCCCACAATTAGTTTTTGTTTCGTTAGTTGCATCTTCTTTCCGCCTTCGAGGCCGTCGAAAAGTAAAATGCCACGTTAGCCGCCGTGGTTAAGCTGGCAAAGAGCGTGCCGCCGCCAATAATACTTACATTGTTTGCAGAGTATGTTTCATATATTTTGTTGCGAGTTTAATTTCGGATTTCAACGTTGAAATTGTACCACCCCAGCAAGGATACGCCGATGACGTCATTTGTGAAATCTGCCAAGCTCAAGATCCACATGACGTCAAATTGTAATGACCCATTGTCACCCCCAAAAGGGGCGTCGCACGAACATCTAACTGGAAAATCGTCTAATGGGATAATTGTCTAAAATCTCCCTAAATAAAAATTCTGGAAAAGCATCTAAACGGAATATCGTATAATGGATAATTGTATAATGGATAAACATCTAACTGGATTAACGTCTAAATGCGGTTTCTGATGTTATATGTATAGCCGCAGCGAGCACGGCAGCGCGAGCGAGGCAGAGATATTATACGAATTTCCAGTTAGACGCTTTTCCATTATACGAATTTCCTGTTAGATGATATTCCGTTATACTGTTTTCCGTAATACGTTCTTCCAATTATGCGATTTTCCAGTTAGACGATATTATCCCTCGCCCCCTTCAAAATAATTAATATTCATTGTTAGTTGGCACATGCTATTATATTAATTTTTGTAACAATGTTTGGCTGTGAATTGTCTGTACTTAATGTTTGAAGTCAATTGTAACGGCTCGAGCTCACTTGGTCTTCTGCCGGGTGCTCCCGACAATTAGGTATTAACCTTAAATTCATTCCGCCACCAACTCTCCAACTCCCCGCATCGAAAGGTAATTTTAGCCATTTTAATTAGAAAGTTTCCCTTTTTGTCCCGTTTTCCCGAACTTAACATCAAACCGGACCAACCCTGTTGCTAGTTTAGCACTGCAACCCTGTAGCTATTTTGCCTTGCTGTGAAAATTTGAATTAACCCGAAATTTACCAATCCATCTCGTCTCAAGTAAGCCTCGTGCCGTTTGGTATTCCATTTTAGGCCCTAAGCCCTAGGCCCGAGCCTTTAGGGCTCGTTTACGCAACGACAGTTTTCTCGCTCAGTAGCTTTTACCTGATCAATACTAAATATGATGGCTGCTTCTCGCCTTTACCGGAGCATGCGGCTTTTGAGTAGCCTATGCGTATTAATAACCATGGCAACGACGCAGACGCAAATCTTATCCTCGTGACTCGGCGTACGATGCTTGCAACGTTTGAGCGTCGATTTATGACAAAAAGAAAACAATTTTTACTGCAGTACAAGACAACGGACTGTTTTTTGTATGCCGGCATTCGATGGTTTGTCTTCGATTCGATAGCCACGAAATGGACGCCATGTTGGATTTCTGCGAGAAGCTATATATTCTACCGACGTTTGATCATTGCTAGAAGCTGTACTTTGAGGGAGAATAGCAAATTTTGGAAATAGCGTGAAATGACAACAATCTTGTAGCAATGTTTAAAATTACTGTAGCACTTTGTTCTTTATCCGTGTTGTTATTTATAATACATACAGTATGTTATCTATTACCGCATTCATTTTGTAGGAACGGAGACCTAATTATAAATAAATAACGGTTAACTAGCAAATAGCATTCGGCAAGCGAGAATGACTTGTTGCGTAAACGCGCCTTTAGTGTCGCCCTTGAATGTCCGGCGAGCCAGAGCATACTATCGCTCATGTTTTACAATTAAAGCACAACCAAAACGAACCACGACTATACTAGCCATATTCCACCAATTGAGGTTAATTTGGAATTCCCGCAACCCCTTGATAAGCACCACGACACATTTTCAAGCAAGTCCTTTAACTGTGGGGTTGGCACTTGGGGAGATGTCACATGTACTAAAAACCCCTACAGTCAAAACGTTTCCAACGTTGCTCGCTGTAGCAATCTTCAAGTTTTCATTTAACGTCCAAAGTATTATTGGGTGCGATTAACTTGGCTAATCGCATTGACCTTGGTGGCCTTTCCTTGGTTGAATGATATCACTACCTTCAAAGCCCGATCGTTTTTAGAAACATGGCGAGTTTTTCTACCAGTTTTGGTTTTGAGTGGATATCACAACTTTCATAGGACTGTGAACGTACACAAGGGTACACCGTGTTATCTTCACCTGTAGCTTTTTTTAGAGGAATTTTATTTCTATAAATTTTCAGATTTCTAATTTTCAAATTTACCGAAGGTACCAAATACGCTGTTCTGCAACTTCCTACCACATCTTCCTTTCAAAAAATGCATATATTCGGCTGTACAATAAAAAAACATGAAAATAAGCTGCATTTACGGCCGTCATCTTGGATTTCAACAATATGTTCAGTGCCAAAGTGGCGTCATCCAGATTTGGATTCAGCATAAAATTTACATATAGAATCGATTGAAAACCATTGTATATACCGCCGAACAAGGTTTTACCACAAAAATGACAATTTCGCACTGGACTACTATAGCTATCTTGGCCTTTTGCCCGGTGCTCTCAGCAATTAGGGGGTGAACTGAATTAGAACACATTCCACCACGATCCTCCCATCAACCCACTTCACAAGGTAATTTTCGACAAACTTAATTAGAAATATTTCCCTTTTTGCGCCTTAGTCCCGAATGCAAATTCAAATCAGTCCAACTCTGTTGCTTGTGTTTCACGGCAACCCCGTACATCCTAGATTAATCACCCAAACCAGACTATCACTGAATCCAGTTGCTATTTAATCCGACCCTAAGTAAGCCTAGTTTCCTTGGCATTCTGAATTAGGCCCTAAGCTTAGGCAAAGAGTCGCCCTTGTAAGTAAGGCGAGCCTGAGCCCTCTAACGCTCCTTCATTTTATAATTTAAAAAACATCATGCGGACTGAACAAAGACTTATTGCCTCATTTCCCATCAGTGAGGTTCCGGCGCTTCTGATTAGGGAGGCTTTAGTATGTTTATCGTTACTGCTGTCCCCCACAGTTCTGACTGCGCACAGCTGCAGATTCATTCTTCGTGTGTTCCGGCAGTGAGCTTCCAGCACTTCCGATCGGCGAATCTTTAGGATGTTTATGGTTCCCGATGTCCCCCCACAGTTCTGACTGCGCACGGCTGCAGTTTTGTTCTTCGTGTTTTCCGGCAGTGAGTTTCTGGCAGTTCTGATTGGGGAGGCTTTATGATA
>JAHWFP010251583.1:0-18484 GCA_023313725.1 Lithobius niger
GTAAAAGCCACGTGAAAAATGTTTCGCCATGTCGTCGGTATGTTAATTAAACAAGCAAATGAGGAAAACCTGTTCCATTTCCATCTGTGCCCTCATCACTTATTTATTTCGAAGAATATGTAAAGATTGAACACATCTTAGTTATAATAAACTAGTATTTGTTAAAAAATATATATCTTGTTTGCTACTGTTTGTAACGATAACTTTTAATATTACAGCAAACCCTAGTGAATTCTGCTAACTACTGCAGGCGAACTTCTCACTGGACTTCCTGAAATAGAATCTAAATTTACGGTGTTCCAATGGAATGCAATACACCGGCTTAAAGGGAAACCAGCTGATGACTGCAGCAGTGCTATTGCTGTCTGAAAACGTGGCTACTTCGGAACACTTGAATGTAGGGATGCAGCCCCCCCCCCCTTAATTGTCCAGAATTTGACAAATGTCTCCCAAGGTCCTGGATTTAAGACAAATCAATCTTAAGGAGGTCCTTGTGCACAAATGTCTCCAAGGTCCCAGAACCAAGCCGCACATTCGACAAAAGCCCCGACTTTGTTCCATGGAAGATTTTTCGGCCGCACTTTTTCATAACTTGAAAGACTGAGATTTGTAAAATTTTCGTTCCACCGGAAATAAATTCCGACAACCTTCCAGCAGTTTCTCTTGTTAACACTGGTAGAGAAAAAGGTGCACCTCTTAACCTCCTACAATCTGAAGAAGCATTTTCGTCAGCTTTTAATTCAAGAATCTCTGACAAGGAGAGGGGAGAAACCTAATTCCAGCTCGAAGCCCCTCCCTCTGCACAACACCAAATTAAAGAAATTTTTCGTTCGTTCGTTCGACAAAGAAAGGAGATCCGTCTAAACAACATTTCGAAACTTTTGACGCCGAATATATCACTTCAGGTCAACCAATAGAATTGGATTCTAGTCTCAAGACGCCTGCGTCTGTTTCCGTTCCCATGTCTTATTATGAAGAGGACGAGTCTGTGCTTCGTTACAGCGTTTGTGCAATTTCATTTGCTGAGATCGCATGCTCCACCACAGCAGCCGCTCTGAAAAACCTCGTTGCTGACCATCCTCTAATTGAAGATTGCAAAATCTCATGAAACATGCTTCTTCCTTTCTTAAGGATAGTTTCGCCTGGAGTTCAAGACCTCTGAGCCGCAGAGATGCAGTCCTTCAATCGGTGCCGAACACACTTGTCGAAACCTTCGGACAACTCGGGTTACTTCTTATTCACAAGTCAAAGGATCTGTTCGGAGGAAGACTGCTGGAATTAGCACCTGAGCTACGAGGCAAGGCTAAACCTCCTACTGCTGTCAAACCACAACAAGTTAAGAAGAAAAGGAAGTCTGGTTTTTATGTAAACTATCATCCGTACTACCAGGACTCAGGAAATCAGTCGAAGGATTTGAAGAATGACAAACCCATTAAGAATCCTGCAACTCCTGAACGCAATCGCTCAAGATTGCCATTTCTAGATCAAGCCCCTCCCCAAAACAGATGCAGGGGCAGAGGAAATTTCATAAGATGCAGGTTATCCTTCAGAGGAAGAAGGTCTCTATATTGACATCGACCACTCACATCCTACCCTCTTTACCGACAGGTGGGGGAAGGATAAGGCGTCATCTACACAGTGGAAAGAACTCACATTAGACGCCTTCATGTTGTCTGTGATAAAAAATGGATATCTTCTTCCATTCCAACCTTTTCCAACCATAACAGAAACCCCTCCCCTCAGGATAGAAAGCATCCTTTTCAACACAAATTTGGAAAAAGAAATACGGACACTTCTAAAGAAAGGAGCCATTCAACATTCATCCCCCAACACCAAGGGATACTGGAGTCCAGCACGAGTAATAGGAAGGAAAAAGGCTTATTTTCAATCTCAGAAAGCTAACCCGCCATCCAATATTTCAAAATGGAAACCATCCAATCCATAAGAAAAGCGCTTCAAAAAATGGAATTCACTATACCCATAGATTTAGAAGACGTGTGCCTCCATGTTCTTCTCCATCGTTCAGTTCGCCTCCTGTTCAGACTATGCCCAGGAGGAAATTCTTACGAACTCAAGGTTCTTCCGTTTGGACTAGCAACAGCCCCCGCCTTTTTCACCACGGTTCTTCGGCCAGTTCTTTTCTATATAGACCAAAACAACATCCGCTCTTGTGCTTACCTAGGCGACTGGCTAGTCCGTCATATGTCAGAAGTTCAGCTCGACAGCCAAAGAGAAGCCTGTCTTCAACTTTTTTCTAAGTTAGGACTGGGAGTAAACCTTCCCAAGTAAGAGCACCATCAAGGGAATTCGTCTTCCTCGGGGCTAACTTCAACACGAAGGAATTCTCCGTTCATCCCTCTCAAGACAGAATCGACAAGCTGGAAAAGAACTTAGTAAGCCTTCTGTAAAACTACTTGGAACCTTGCCTCTCACATAGGCCTCATCAATTCTTGCGCCAAGTTGGTTCCTCAAGGACAATGAAAAGCCAAGACTTAACGTTGATTCCGCAACATTGAGTGGAATCCTCAGGAGTCCTTGGAAGACATCATTCCTCTTTCTAATTTCCCAAACAACCTGCTGACAGGGGTCCCTATTCAAGAACTTCCCGCAGACACACTCCTCTTCACAAACTCTTCCACAACAGGCTGGGGAACTCGCTGAGAAGGCCTCCAGCTGTCCAGAACGTGGAAGGAAGAGGAAATCCAAATGCATATCAACATTCGGGAACTTCGTACAATTCAGCTCGCAGTTCGAGCTGGCAACCCTTCCTTCAGGGAAAACTCGTGACAGTAATATCAGACAACACTACATCAGTAGCTCATCTTAAGAGAGGGGGGAGGAAAGCACAGCGAAGCTCTTCTCAACCTGCGAGGAAATCAATTTTAAACTCCAGCCACGTCACATTGCAGGAAAATGAAATGTGCTAGCAGACGAGCTTTCGAGACAACATCAAGTTCTAACAACCGAATTAAAGCTGGACCCAAAGATCTACCAAGCCCTATTCAAATAGTGGGGAAAACCTATGATAGAACTCTTCGCAAGAAGGTACAATCTCCAATGCAGAATGCTGTATCCCTTTTCCAGACTCGACAGACTGGGCAACAGATGCCCTGACCATTTTGTGGCCAGGGATGTATGCAAATGCATTTCCACTGTTCCCCTGCTCCAAGCAACTCTCAACAAGATCCGTCATTCTCAAGGGGGAGTTCATTCTCGTAGCACCCCTACAGCTTGCAACTCCACGGTTCATTGACTTGCTCTTGCTGTGTTAGGAGTTCTTCCTAACACAGCACAAAAATAGGACCATTCACCCGTGCCCAGATTTTCTTCATCTTAACGGGTGGAGACTCTTAGGTCCGAATTTTTTTCTCATTAGAGGTCCAGACATGCTCCTTTGTCATCGCAAATCAACAATCAAAATTTATGAAACTAAGTGGAAGGTCTGGTATTTTAGGTGTCAAGATCAGCATTTCGACCCCACAAATCCATCAGAATCGAATTTGGCCTCCTTTCTAGAAAATCTTTTCCAGAAAGGCCTTTCACCCACCGCAATCAAGGGCTAAGGGGTGCAAACTCTGTCATTTCTTTTTTAGGGGAACACAAAGTTATCTACAGCAAGATCATCTCACTACTGAAGCTTGCTTTTGAAAATGAGAGGCCAAAAACTAAACAACTCTTCCCAAAATGGAATTTGCCATTGGTCCTCACCAGTCTGAAAGCCACTCCATACAAGCCTCTCCATTCAGCCTCACTTTTACATCTGTCACAAAAGACAGTATTCCTTGTGGCTCTAGCTTCGTACCTAGAGCTGGCCGTGCTGTCAAGAGAGGATGAACACATCAGGCTTGCTAGGGACTGGTCTTCGGTAATGCGTATATTCCCAGCTGAATTCAAGGCAAAAAACCTAGGACCGGACGTCGCTCCTAAGACTTTAACCATTAAAGCATTGGAACCTATTGTAGATCCAGAGGGGACAGAAAAGGCCCGATTAGGGCTCTTCGCCATTTCCTCGAAAGAACAGATATACCCAAAGCCAAGCACATGAGAAAAAAAAAGTGCCTCCAGTTTCATTATTCCTCCAAATAGACTCTCAAACTGTAAAATTAAATCCGCTCCCTATGACCCCAGTCAAATTGGTGAAATGGATTTATGAAGTTATAAAGAGAGCTTACGATTTAGGGCCCAACCACTGATTTATGAAGTTATAAAGAGAGCTTACGATTTAGGGCCCAACCACTTAACCCATAACTGCCGAGATACGAACGTACGTACGCGTTTAACGTATAACAGCGAAAAACTTAAGTCCCAGCACGAGGTTTGCGAGGGGTCCCCGAGCAAAGCGGGCAGTCACAGCCCAGTGGTCAGCGTCGTCGGCTCCAAACCAAGAGAATGCCGGTTTGAATCCGAGAACCGACCCAAGTACCATATGGACTCTAAAAAAAAAGGGTCCGAAAGTTTTTTCAGGCGGTTATGGGATATGACTTACCAAGTGTGGTGCGGGCTCACAAGTTGCGGTCCTTAGTAGCCTCCTGGGCTTATAACAGTGGAACACCTCTTGACGAAGTAGTGAATGCATATTCTTGGAATAGTCGCAACACCTTCATCTCACACTATCTACGTGATGTTAGTGTAGAGAGGAGAAAAGTCAATGAAAAAATACATTGTGGTAGGCAGTACTATTGAACTTTAACCTGTGCTGTTTCTGCTTCAATTTAACGTTACCACAGGAGGAAAACTTTGCACAATGGAGAGAACTGGTACAAGAAATTGATAGCACAACACAATGGACAGTAAACTGACACAATGAATCGGTGTAACACAACACTAAGTGCAAACAATGAACTGTCGGTCACTAAAGAACAGAAGTGCCTCAAACGCTTTTTAAGTTGGGTACCTGCTTAAAATAATTGTAAAATACAAATCATTGTGTACAACTGACGTGTAAGAATGGTTAATTAAAGGTGATACGAGCCGGGTTCGTGCTGTCCCACCGACCGAAGATAGTAGGAAACAAAAATGTTACACTGATCAAAATTAGTTTCTTTGTTTGCCAAACATATTAACGTGATAATTTAGCATTACGTTATCCTCAATTCATGTCTCCCTGGAGGTTTTTAAGTTGCTTGTAGCCATCTGCTTGCATGACACACTGCGCATGCGCAGCCCTCTCTATATAAGAGAGAACGTGGTTGGTCTTGGCATTAATTTTCCTCCAGAGGTTCCTACGCGTCACCTCGTCTCCCACCTTTCGGCCAGGAATTTGGATTTTTCCTTTCGCTCATCTACGATGGAAGCTGCCCTTCGCTCATCACTCCGGCCTCGGATGCTGTGCTCTCCTGCTACTACCCCGACCGTCCACGACGACCGCTGCACGCCCAGCTTAGACCGGGGCGTTCATGTCATCAATGACGAAGATGATTCTCCGTTGCAAGATGGCCAACGCACTCTGCCGCCTCCCGACCTTTCGGCCTTGGAAGAGGACTTAAAAGTAAGCTTTTCCGGACGCCAAAGGAAACTCTGTCAGGCCTCATCCCAGGTTGGCCATTCGGCCACCAACTCTCCGCTCGAACTCTCGTCCAAATTATCACGCAGAGAACAAAGTGTAACTCGTAGCGAAGCCCACAACCTCGTTGATTCTGTTTTTCGCCACTATGCTGAATCGACACCGATGCCTCCTCCATTGTGTACCTCATCCATACGCCGGGCCAACACGCATGAGTGGGTTGCGTCCACCGTCAAGTCATGAAAGCCGCAAACGCCTTTCGCACATCTCTGAATCCGTCGCCAAGAAGCACAAGCATTCAATCCCTCTTTCGACCATCACCATCGCACAGATTTCCGCCACGACGCAGCAAGCTCAGACCACTCAATCGCCTGCCGCAAAACACATTCATTTCCCGGACGACGATACTGATGACCCGACTATCCCTCTGGCATCTCGTCTCAAGACAGTGGAAGAAACAGTTCCGGACTGTTTTCTTTATGCTGTAAAAGGTGCAGTACCTGTCAATTTTTGCATTGTTGTCTCTACGATGCTGCTAGATGCTTGAGACTTGTATAGCTGCCCCAGAGACCCTACCACGCACGCGCGGCCCTCCCTATAAAGGATGCGTGCTTGGGAAGCTAGCCATATCTTTGTCTCAAGCTGCCATCCTGACGGTCGCTCGTTCTGCTGACGTACCCGCAAGATTTTCCTCAAGGATGAGTTGGTTCTCGCCGAAGAGCCCGGATTCACCGTAGTTACCACGGCTGCAACTGCCAAGGCTTCATTCCTTTCGCACACCGACGTCCCTCATACAGCCAGTCTTGTCCATTTTCTGCGTCTCCAATGATACCGACCTTCTTCAGATGTGCTTGGTCTCCTCGCATGAAACGCTCTTTTGCACACATCGACCGCTGAATGTCTGGCTTCGCCTAGGTGGCTCATGTCGCCGTTGTGGCATTGTTCCTGATGCCCATATCCTTTCGGCATTCCCGGCTAACTCGTCAGCTCCTCGTCGGATTCCCGTCCACCGTTCCTTCTTCACTAGGATGCCCCACTTCCTTTCGCACACGGAGACCACTGTCCAACCGGTCTAATCTGGTTGTCTCATGTCATCGTGGTTGCCCAAAGATTAAGGGAGTCTAAACAGGCTGCCTCTTACCTTTTCGGCTCTCGCAACACAGTTACCTGTCAGAATCCTGTCTGTCCATTGAGGAGTTGCCCCCCCGGCCTTTCGCACACGACCTTCTCGACACATCTCGCCTTTAAGCCGAAATCTCATTGAGATCCCCCCACTACTTCGCTTTAGTCTCCTTTCGCTCATGATGTCTACGGAATTCTCGGCTAACCTGGAATTACATCCCCATCAGTGAGCCAAAGATTCTCGTCTGCCACTCGCCCATATCATTTGTTGGACGTAAGAACCTCTCCTGACCACCTCCTAGGTTCATTCTCCTCCAGAATTTTCTACGTGTCAACACGTCAACCAGGAATAAAGATTTTTCTTTCATTTATCTCCTTGCGATGGGAATCGGCCTTTTGCTCATCGCCCTAGGCCTCGCACATTGTGCTTCTCCTACTGCTACTCTGCCCGTACACGACGTCTGCTGCACGCCCGGCAGAGACAGTGTCATGTCATCAAACAACGAAGACGTTTCCCTATTGCTACAGAATTGGAGTTTTCGCCGTGCACTCATCTCCTTACGATAGTAGCCACCCTTTCACTCATCACTCCAGCCACGGATGCTGTACGCTCTCCTACAGCAACTCCGACCGTCCGTGTCGACCGCTGCACGCCCGGCTTAGTCCGGGACGTTCATGTCGTCAATAACGAAGATCATTCTGCGGTGCAAGATGGCCAACGCACTACGCCACCTCCAGTCCTTTCCACCTTGGAAAGGGATTTACGGAAAACCAGACGCTTTCGGGACACCAACGAAATTCTGTCAGATTGGCCTTTCGACCATCAACTCTCCGTTCGATATCATCCACGTCCTCATACAGTGTATCCCATTGTGATGCCCACAACGTCGTTAATTCTGATTTTACCACTACACCAATACCTCTCCCATCGTGTATCTCGTCCGCATGCCGGGTCTCTACGCATGACTAAGTTACGTCTTCTGTGAGTCGTGAAAGCCGTAAACACCTTTCGCTCATCTCTAACCCCTCCGCCAAGACATGCAAGCTTTCTATCCTCCCCTTTCGGGCAACAACAACACACCGAAAAGGTAAGAGGCAGCCTGTTTAGGCTCCCTTAATCTTTGGGCAACCACGATGACATGAGACAACCAGATTAGACCGGTTGGGCAGTGGTCACCGTGTGCGAAAGGAAGTGGGGCATCCTAGTGAAGAAGGAACGGTGGACAGGAATCCGACGAGGAGCTGACGAGTTAGCCAGGAATGCCGAAAGGATATGGGCATCAGGAACAATGCCACGTCGCAGCAGGCCCAATCCACCCATAACGTCTGCCGCAAGACACTTTCATTTCCCGGACCATTACGCTGATGACCCGTCTATATCCCCTAGCAATGGAAGGCATAGTTCCAGCTACTTTTTATGCAAACCATCTATGCCTACCTTCACCCTAGTGATAATCAGAGGCCTCTAAACCAGCGTTGAACTTACCCTCTCTGCCCACCATGCCAGTCTCTCCACCCAAATCACTTTTCACACCGGTGGGCCCAGGGTCCCGTCACACAACGTCAAGACTCCTTTTGGTCATCCCACCGGGAATCTTCAGCCTCTCCACATCACCCTTTCGGCACCGCTTGCACCCCGTAACGCGCATCCCAAAAGGAGGGTCTCTCTCGTTCCCGCCTCTCACGCACAACGCGTTGCTTTGTCAACATTCTTCTTCAGGTTGTTAGCACCCTACAGTTTCAGACTTCCAGAATGGTGAAAACTCTTAAGCCTGTTTTACCTCCAATGAAGATCCCTACATAGGAAGAATCCCCTTGATTCAAGACCCTGGTTCCTGCAACTGTCCGGGATTACGCAATTCCAATCGGAAAGACCCCCACACTTCTGTGTGTCAAGTCCACCGCCAGTGCAATTATTTTCACAATCCTTGCCCGACTTTCCCAGTCTAAACCTTCACGTGTGGCTACTATCATCAAACTCCTCAAGAAGGCTGGAATTCATCAAGATGATGCCACCCGAATCGCTTCAAAGACCAGAGAATCAACAAACAGAATATGTGACAACCATTGGTCCAAATGATTTCATTGGTGTTTCACAAGGAAAATCAATCAAATCAATACATCTCTTCCCAAACTTTTAAGATTCTTCACTGCCTTTTCGACATCAACAAACTTAAAGGCTCAACGATCCTTGTCTACCGCTCAGCCCTAAACTCGGTATTCAAGGCAGCAGACATGACCAACCTTCTCGATGATTACCGAAAATCTGCTCTTCTCCGCTCTTTCGAAAATGACCGCCCAACAACGAGAAGACTTGTCAATCGTCCTACAATACCTAATGGAAGCCCCCTACGAACCAATGCAAGACAGCTCCCTTCACCTCCTTACCAGGAAAACTGTCTTCCTCGTCACACTCGCAGCAAGTGCCCGCTGTTCCGAAATCCAAGCCCTATCAGCAGACCCAGCCTACTGCATCTTTGGTCCAAACTTCTCTTCGGTAACCCTTCACCCAAGAGCAGGATTTCGAGCTAAGACTCAGAAACCATCCGAACCACCAAAACCCATTACCTTCCCAGCCCTCTCAACCTTGACAGGTGACAAGCCGGAACGTTTACTATGTCCGATCCAAGGACTCCGTTTCACAAGAACTCCGCACGAAGACATCCGTAGAGGCAGAAATCAACTTTTCATACCGGTAGACCTCCAAACAGGAGAAACCTCAGCGACCATGATCTCCCGCTAGATAAAGAAAACCATCGACAAAGCCGCATCCTGGCGTCACTCAACCACATTCACCTCCCACTACCTGAGGAACATGTCAAGAGAAGAAAAGGAACACACCGGCTGGGACCAGTCGTCGCAACCAGAACTGTGGTCAAGCCCCTTTAAGCACTCAGAACGAAGCAGAAGCAAGCCATCCCGGATGGAAGCAAGCAAGAACAACGGTCCTTTTCAAGGCCACCAAACCCTATGAACGAGATCCTACTTCCTGTTTCAACAACCTGTTCTGAATAAAGTGCAAATTTTTACTATAATAAAAATTTTTGGGGAAGCCTGCTTGCATCCCGGGGCGCCCCGTCAGATCGGTGCCCGCCACGACGTTTGACGAGGTTGACTGATAATGCTAAATTATCAGGTTAATACGTTTGGCAAACAAAGAAAGAACATTTTGCCGGGCCCCAGTCAGGCCGGCTAAATATGGTTTCTTTTTTGCCTAAAACATACTTAACCAAAGCCCGCCCTACCTCCCCTCTCGAGTCACCGCCTGACAGATTAAGAGGAAAATAAATGCCGAGACCGACTACGTTCTCGCTTATATAGAGAGGCTACACATACGCAGTGAGTCATGCAAGCAGGCGGCTACAAGCAACTTAAAAACCTCCAGGGAGACATTAATTGAGGACAATGTAATGCTAAATTATCAGGTTAAGTATGTTTTAGGCAAAAAAAGAAACTATTCTTAGCCGGCCTGGCTGGGGGCTGGCAAAATGTTCTCTTTACTGTCCTAAAATACTTACCTTAAGTAGCACCCACCATCCTCCCGGCTATCGCCGAACCCGCAGTATCCCGTGTGAAACATAAGATCGAAGCGAAGTGAGATTTATGGCCGCTATACGATTACGATTCTAGCGGCGGTTTAAACTAAACTTATAGCAATGAGATTTTAAACCAAATTTAAGTGTTTTAAATTGAATTCAGGCACGTGTATACAGTCACGATAAATAATGTTGTTTAGCGAAAGTTCAAACATTTCCTTACATCTGGTGTTCAAACAAGGCCCTTGTGTGTACGTTCTTGCTTCAAATACCACAAGAAACAGCAGAAAATAAACTAAATACCTAGCAAGATTTATACGTTAATTACACAACCCAGCTTTTTAAAAAAATAGTAAAACATTGTCAAGCCAGAAGGATGAAAAAAATTTTATCTTGGCCTCGTATGGAGGAAGGTATGATTTTTTCCGTCAACATTCACTTGTAAAATGTTAAGTTTTCTTTTGAGCACAAGTTTGCAAACAAATATTTGGAAATTACGTTTGAAAAAAAAATAAATGAACAAAATCACAATTTCCATCACAAAACTTCTAATTATTAAAAAATTTGTTTAAAAAAAAAAAACACTACTGCACGAAATTCAAGATGATCGGTCTCGTTGGAAAGCCAATATCCTGCTCTTCAAGCTAAAACCGCTAATGTGATTTCATAGTGGAGATAGTCAAAGGTGTACTGGATTTCCCGGAGTTGGGCACCACTGTAGGGGTCAGACGAATCTTAGACTATTCATTCGTTAAGAGCATATTCGAACAGAATATATACCTGAAAAATACTCACTGTTCAATAGCACTGATCCAGAAGTCTAAGGATTTTTACCCTAAAACCTGCAAATGTTAACTACCTTTACTGATTGGGTTCTTCAGGCACCCACACTCCTTCAAAACTCCCTCCTCATCACAGCACTATAGGCTGGTGTTGGCGCTGCTCATAGCCAGTTCTTCTCCATCTGTTTCTTCGTCCGTAGTTGGTGGTGTGGGGAGGAATTTCGCCCAGCTTGCTCCCAGTCTAGTTTTGAATTGAGATGTCGCCATGTTAGTAATCTTTTTATATGCCGGTACTTGCGTATTCAGCAACATTTCACTACACTGCTGAATACCCATGGTCAGGTGGCTCCAGGAGCACGCTGTCACTACTTCAGCCAATGGGGTACCGCACCCATATGCCCACTAGGGCGCAAGAGCTCGTAACTCGTGTGCTCTAATTTCAGGCGGGACGTTAATGTGGTTTGGGCCGGTCTCGTGTGCACGTCGAACCATTGCACAATTCCCTTTTCCCATCTGGAATGAGGCCAAACCCCTATTTAACACTTTAGCAGTGTCCGTATCACATCCAGAAATAGGAGAGTTACACGTTCCCCTATGGTCCCTTGACCAACGTCTGGGAGTTGCTTCCAGGGCGCATCCACATAATACCCAAGTCCCCACACCGGGCAGTGTAGACGGTCCTCATCTTCCGGTGGGATTAACTTTCCCAGGGCTTACATTGACAAAGGCTTGCTATTGTTCGCACGGAATGTGCCGGGAATGTCAGATGCACCCCCGACCAATCCTTAGCAAACCGGACATGTCCTCTGTCACGTGAAAGGCCTGCCCTGTCACCCTGACGAGCCGCGGAGGCCAGGGCCACCAAAAAAAAAACAGCCTTTCTGTGACAGACACAGCATAGAGGAAGACTTCACCAGTTCATATGGTGGCCCCTTGAGGCTTCGAAGTACAAGTGGGGGGGGGGGGGGGGTTTCTACAGAAGAAAAACCGTCACTTGCTTGGGGCGTGCAATCTCAAACGCTGTCTTCATCTTCGCGAGAATATTACAGGAGACTGCTTTAGGGATGGGCGACACGGCAATATTTCGGTACTATCGCGATAGACAACACACGCGATAGTGTTATCGCAATGCTTTTCGTGTTTCGCGGTCATCGCTGCTTTGAGCTCATTTTGGCCGTTTCCATCGGCGCTAATCATTGACCGACTTTGAAGTTCAAATACACCATTTTAATCGTATTTTCGCCAGCTTTCCAGTGGTGCAAGCCATAAGTTTCTAGTTGCAACCGTTCTGAAGTTATTTCTAATAAACCATCTAAACTACATTTTAAACAAACATGGCCTCCAAACGGATAACAAAAAATTGCTACTCACTGCTGAATTTTAACAGGACTAATGGTACAACATAAAGTGCTTGTCTGTTGGTTAATTAATACAACATTTTCACATCTTAACGAGTCACTCAACTGTGCAAAAAACGTTCGGATTGCGTACACTGTTTTTTTTTTTTTGTGTGGAATGTCCCTATTGTGGGTATGGTGTACCTGGCGAGTGCGGCTCGTATGGTATTTCAAATACGTAAAACAATCGAAAGTACTTATCATTTCGAAAAAAGAAGAATACGTGTACATTTATATTTCATAATTTTGTACTAACATGACACTAACTATGCCTATTATGTATGCGCATCTAGGCCTAGTCATAGTATTAGTAGGCCTAAATATGTACCGTAAGTAGGCTTACTGTAGGAAGAGAGCTGTTATAACCTTCTGAACAAACCAAGACAGCTTGTCCTACACGTTGAGAAGTATCGCAATATCGCATATCAAGATGCTGCAATAATCGCATAGTCGAGACGGAACCGAAATGATGGATCAGCGGTAACCTTCGATGGTGCTCGGTGCTAAGCCGTTCACAAACAGTGCACAGTTCACGAGGGGGTCCACAAGGGTCGCAGTTGCTCCAACCGCACCACTCGACCCTCTTCTGCCACTTTACATTGCAGTTCTGCGATGACTCCCAAAGACACCCCATGAGCCTCGCTGCCACTCCTGTACGAAAACCTTGCTTCCAGAAATGTTCCATCAGAGTAACCACCCTTGAAGATCGAGGATGGCAGGGTTTGGATGTGCCGTCCGCTCTTGGTGTTGTGTGAGGGAACGATCTGTGATGGTCATGCCTCAGTGGTTCCTCGGTCATTTCCATCACCTCAGTGAACCATGGTGCTGCCGGCCAGCATGGTGCGACAAGAATGAGTCGACCTCATGATAGTCGTATTTAGTTCAGACTTCTGGAGCAGCCGGAACGTGTGGAAATGGCGACACCAAGCATGGCAGTTGGTTGTTGGCTCCCGTTGCGAACAAGTCAAGGGATGGTTCCCCCTGAGCTGTGCAATGATCATTTGCACTTGGGTAGCTGGTTTGAGTTTCGACGCCACCTTGTTGAGATGTTTGGGCAGTTTATGCACAAACTCTTCTGGAGGTTCACCTTGCTGCTTGGTGGTGATGACCTATGCCAAGTCTAGGAACAACGCCTGGCACACTGCTGGGTCCAGTCTCCATCCTGTGGTCGGTATTTGGGCACTCCTGGCACAGTTCGCCCGCCCATACATTCAGGGTTCCCACTATGTGGCGAGGTAGCAGAACGATCCCGAACAAGACGCACGTTCGAAAAAGCCTCAATGTCTCCTCCACTAGGGATCTGGAGTGGGTCCCACCTCCTCTCCCGATACGCGCCACCGCTGTGGTATTGTCGTGCGTTGCATTATCAGACCTTTCCCCCGGAAATCGGACGTAGTTGGGCCTGGATCTTAATTTTTCCAACAAATGTTGTGAAGGATGTTGCATTTCGCTATGTCCACCAAAGCGAAATGCATTCGGAAGTTTCCCGTGCGGTCTGCGTCTGACATCAGCCTTTTGAAGGTTTCCCTAAGGGCTTGACTGGCTGCTTCCCAAGATGTTAGCTTGGTAATCATGGCCTGCTACCAGACCTGATACTTGCCCTGAAGGCACCGCAGCAGTCTAGACGGAAAAGTTTTCTTCAATAGGCTTACCTTCGAGTTCTGCCGATATGATGGCTAGCCATTCTGAAAGATTTTTAAAAATTTTGTCAGGAGTGGGGTTTGAACCAACAACTTTTCCACGAACAGAACTGAAGTCTGGCACCTTTGACTACTCGGCCATCCTGACGGACTGTGCTATCTCCCAGTGGTATTCGCTTGAATTTCGTTCCATGCTGCAAAGTAGGAAAACATGTCCACCTGTGGAGCAGTAGTACTTGTTTGGTTGCTACAGTCATGCAAGGCATAATAGTTCAATTCAATTGGTAATGACACTCATGAATTGCTCAAGTTGGTAAAGCATGAATCATATGCACCATTCAAATAACTTGGCTTTCGTCCCTTTCAATTTCTTATTCAACATCACTGCACTCTTGAATGCTATAAAAAATGGTTGCGTGAGGTGCTAACCCGTCGTTCTGGTTGCGTGAGGGTTGAAAAAGAACAAATCTCCACTCGAAGCGAAGTTTAGTGGTCGATCCATTGAAAAACCTAGTTTTAAAATTTGAAATCACAAAATTTCCAAAATGGCGTCGCTTGGAAGTAGATCCGATCCACCAGGATGAACGGGTGCAATGATACATGGCTTCGTTAACGGTTACACATTCATGGATTTTCGTTGAAACTTGTTAAAAACCTCGTCAAAAGTTCTGTTTTACGCTTAGTATGTATGACACCAAACAAAAAATGAGCTGCGCTCGCTGATCAATGAGCAACAAGTAATTTTTAGCATTGGGGATACCCTGGGACTACTTTCTTCTAGCGTGTCAATACTGCCCATAGGTGCTTCGGCTGCCTCGCAGTCGATCATTCACGTGGTTGCCATTCCAATTCCTTCCGGACCAAACGGTGACACGTATCCACTGCCCGCGGACAACTCATGGTGACCTTGTAGCAACACTTGGTGACTCAGTGGTGACACATGGCGTCTCTGCGATTCTGCTCCATTTTCCACGACTTGGCGACTCTTTGTCTCTGTTAGTGCTACGTATGTCGCCAGCGGAGACACCGTGGGTTCGGTTAAAAAACCATCCTGCACTCATTTTATCAATAGCTTTGCAAATTTGGCCCACTGGCACTTGCCTTTGTTGCTGGATTCGCCGAATCACGGACAGCACCGTATTCGACGTTCTTTCACGCATCAGCGACTCATTGTCGCTGTCGGTGCTACGTATGTCGCCAGCGGCGACACCGTTGGTCCGGTTAAGAAACCGTCCCGCACTCTTTTTATCCACCTGCAAATTCTGTCTCGTGCATTTGTTGCTGGGTTTGCCAAATCACGAACAGCGCCCGTGTTCGACATATTGTCTATTGACTTACGCCTCGCACCGCTAGTTCCCCCAACTTGGGACCCCAACTTGGGAGTGGTCGTCCTATTTTTTTACTACATCTCCACCACCTGCTTTCCTTACCGTTAAGTATGTGTCACTCTTCTTCCATGGTGTGTTTGCACGATTTAAACGTCCGTTCCTGCAAATTGCTTTGCACTTAGCGTCGGATTCCCTTCTTGACACCTTAGGCCGTTGAAAAGTTCATAAACTCAATGTTTTCCTTACAAAACACACAGCGCGAAACTCGCACGAGCATCTACGATGTTGTGCTCGAAAATGTGATGAGGGTGAATAGGTGGGGGGGCGCTGACGTCAGAGGGAACGTGCAGCGCACCCGGCAGAGAGGGAGAAAAGTTTATAGAGAGAACATAAAATGGGGATTTTAGTTCATAAACGAGCAGTATAAAGCATAAAATAGTGATTTTAGCAACATTACTGAAGGCAAGTATTTGCAGGAAGTAAGAAATTCCGAATCACTAAGCTGTATGAGCAAGCATCTTGAAGTAAAGTGAGTTTTTTGGAAGTGTGTTTTTTGTTTTTGTTAAATAATTTGAGAACGACTGAAGCTATCGTTCTGAACTTAGCACCATTGGAGAGCTCTCGAAAAAACGGAAAAAATGGTGTATTGGGAACATACAAACGCACAATTTTTGGCGAAGATGTCGCAAAAACCGATATTTGACCAAAACAGTTAGCAGATACCAATCCGATATCGCTAGTATCGGTGCTGATACAGATAGATGCCAATATCGGTATCGGACGAGCCTTAACGTTTACACAATATCTAGCAAATTTTCGACAGCATATAATCAGCGGATGGTAGGACTGTGTTCATTCAGGCAAAGCTTTTGAGACTCGATCACGGCATCCTCATTAGTAAGCTGCTGGCCTTTGGATTTAGGAACTTGACTGTTTCCTGGATCCAGTCATACTTGTCTTCAAGGAAACAACGTGTTTAACTGCGAGGAGCTTTTGCACCTTGGCTCTCTATCACCACTGGAGTTCCGCAGGGGTCATTTTTGGACCACTTCTCTTTAATATTTTCATGTCTGACTTGTCTGCCAAACTGCAAGTTTGGAACATCAGCTATGGCGACGACTTTAAACTGCTTGAATACGCCAATGATCACTTTCTTCAACTCGGTCTCAACTTTGTGTAAATCCTGGGAAGTGCAAAGTTCTCCACTTTGGCTATAACAACAGCCACAACAAATTTTATCTATCTGGCCAGCAGCTAGAGCAAGTTACCTATCGCAGAGATCTTGGTGTTATCGTTGACAATAAACTTGATAATGTCACCCGCAAAACTTTCCGCAAAGCTCACTAAGTCTTAAAAAAAATTCTCCTACCTTGATTCCCACATCTTTGCCATGCTTTTTAAAACTTTCATATGTCCTATCCTTAACAACTGTTCATAGGTTTGTCGCCCTTGTTATTCCTCTCACCTTGACAAACTTGAGACGTGCCAGCATAGACTCACCAAATGGTCTCCAGCTGTCTGTAAACTTACTTACTTGCTATGCTATTCTTACCGGCCAGCTTCTTCATATTGATTATTCCAATTTTCTTTTCTTCTTAGACCTAACAGTACTCAAGGAATTAATTTCAAATTGAGAGGAACATAAACCCGGCTCGATAGTAGACAACGCATTTTCTGTAAGCGGGAATTCTCTGCCGGATTCTGTTGTTTCAGTACCCAACCTGCCTTGATGCGTGGAGGAGATACCTTCGGGTTCTTTTCAGGGGGGTGGGGGAGTGGGTGTCTTTGAGCTTAGCTCGACACCATCGTCTTTATTTTATCTGTCTGCTTCAGGTAGTTCTCTTCTCGCTACTACAGCGATGTTTGTAGTTTTGAAATTTGGCGCTTGCTATAGCCCTCTGTAATGGTGTTGCCGTTCATTCCAATGCTTCCAGAGCTTAGCACTAAAGTCTTTGTTGACTAGATGACTAGTACTGGGGTGCGACGATCCTTGTAAAATCATAATTTTGGCATTATTTCTTGCTTGTTCCTGGATAGCCATGGATTCTAGACCACACAAATGCAAGTCACTGTTGTATTTGAAACCAGGGGCCCTAGTCTCGAGTTGCGCTTTTCAAATCGCGTGCGGTTTTACCAAAAAGTGCGGCCAAAATCATAGCTCGCCCATTCGATCGCACGTGACTTTTGATAAAACCGCATGTGATTTGAAAACGATCAGGTCGCGATTAAGCCTCCTGGAGAGTTTTAGTATTTTTCCAGTCAATAGGATGTTCAGTCTCCATGCAACCACATATATAGGCAAGACCAGGAAGGGAATCCTCACGAGAATGAAACAACACCACGCAGACATGAAAAATAAGACTGAGACGAGTAGCATAGCCACCCACTGCATGGAGACTCTGAACATCCTACTGGACTGGAAAAATACTAAAACTCTCCTGGTTTCAAACTTAAGGAATGACTTGCATATGTGTGGTCTAGAATCCCAAGCTACACAGGAATGCACAAGAATAAACTCCAAAATTATGAATTTACAAGGACTGTTGCACTCCAGCATTAGTCATGTAATCAACAAAGACTTTAGCGCTAGGCTCGGCTCTGGAAGCATTGGAATGAATGGCAACACCATTACAGAGAGCTACAGCAAGTGCCAACTTTCAAAACCACTTACGGCGATGTAGTAGTGAAGAAAATGAACTACCGAAGCAGACAGATGAACACAGTCTTACCTTCCACTGATTATATGCTGTCGAAAATTTGCTAGACATTGTGTCAACAAATAGACTTTTGAAAATGAGTGTGGTAGATAATGAACGAATAGTTCCAATCTTTCTAATTTTGTAGTAACCAGGTGAAAATGGCTTGATTTTCATCCAGTGGCCCAGGCTACAAAAGAGGATTTACGACAAGCCATGGTGCCGTCCGTTTGGTACCATTTCCTGAGTGCATGCCAGTTTTCAAAATTATAATTTAGCAGTTTTGCATGTAAATTTGACGTAAGTTACAGTATACAGGGTGTAACTGAATGGTCTGTACAAACTTTGAGGGTGTGGTGTATGACCAAATATAAGACAAATTCCTATACACATGAGTCCGGAAATGAACCCATTTTTAGTTACAGCCTCCCAAAGTTCGGGGTAAAAAGTTTACAATTTTTCATAACTTCCACCTAAGTT
>JAHWFP010251597.1:0-27113 GCA_023313725.1 Lithobius niger
ATGGCCAAGAGTGCACCTTGCATGCACCTAAAACAAGCAAGGGAGGTCACGACTTAAACAATCGATGATAACATCAAGTCATTCTCTTAGTGGCTCTAGTATAGTTTTCTGTAATTTAAAAGCGTTTTCCTGCAAGTCTTCTAAAACTTGGAACGATGTTACATCATGTTTTTTCCTGTCCCAGCAGCCAGAATAGAATCGACAAATGGATCAGCCCAAAGATCTTCCTAAGTACATATGCCATTGGTTTTTGAAAATTCCAGTACACTATCACGGCCAAAAGGCAATTTTTCGATCTGAAATAGGCCTTTGCACGTATTTATTGTCAACTATGATTTGGCAACTTTGTCAAGCTCAACTTGCAGGAAAGCATTCGAAAAGTCAATAATCGGAAATTTATCGCATCCTGCTAATTTCGAAAATAAATCTTCCTCCCTATACGCATGGGATGAATTCTATATCCAATTGTGGATTAACTGTTCCTGAACAATTCCCTGCAATGCAACCGTCACCGTTGGGCTGGAACACAAGTGCTATGGGAGTAGGCCAGGCGCAACAATCCACTCGTTTTAGAACACACTCCCGATCCAAACAGTTGATTTTTGCTTCGATACTCTCCTTAACAGCTAGCGCTACAGGTCAAGTTTTGCATGCAACATTCGGAACTGCGTTAGGTTTGAGTTTAATTTTCGTTTTAAAGTCCTTGAGTTGTCCCAAGCCGGCTGAAAAAAAATCGTATCTCTTAAATACCTCCGCATCAGACACAAAATCAATATCATCAATTAATTCCTCAGACAACTGTAAATCATCAACGGACTCAGCGTAGAATTGATTTAAGTCCAGACGAAACCAATGCATCAAGCTATGCCCAAACAATGTTGGTTGTTCGCCAGGGCTAACAACTGCATGCAAAAATTCAATTTTTTCGTTGTAAATAACGTGAAGCTTCACAGCACCTACAGGTTAAAAATAACACCACCGTAGGCTTTCAATGTTATTTTTGTTGGAATAAGCTTAACTTCACTGAAATATTGTGCTTATCAACTAGTTGGAGTCTGAAATAAATCAAGTTCTAGAGGAAGCTCATGGCCTTTTAAGTGGCAATGAACCACCTATTTTGCACTAAGCACATCTGTTGTTACAGAGGTAATTTCGTCAGATTCAAAACTATAATATCCAAAACCACATTCAGAGCTGTCCGAGTCGTAATTTGATGACTCATCTACGTGATGTGCTTTTTTAGGTCTTAAATACTTATGATTTTTCTTTTTGCCAGCTGTGTTTACCGTTTTTGGTTTGCGAGAAGTGGATGCCTATGCAGGTTTGCTAGATCTGTAGACACGGCTCAGGTGATCCACTTTCCTGCAGGCTTATGCTTATGGAACCTGCAGACAACTTTCACGCGATTTAATTCCCTACAACAATGTCATTGTCAACGTCATGTCATTGTTTGTGTTGAGTTGGTAATGAAGTTGTTAGCATAACAATTTACTAGGCCAGGAAAAACTTTATGCCAGAGGGAGGATCAAATTACTGTTAGGTAATTCACTACGGATTCAAAAGTGCAGTAGGACTTAATGGTACGTGCGGAAACAGACCAAAATAGTAATAATTTCTAAACGTCGATTGGTCATAACTCAGATTAGTGAAAAATACGGTTTGCATGAAACATTACCAACTCAACAATTGGTATCAGGAGCGTGGTTGCTAGTAGCAACAGTTGGTTACCAAGGTAGCCGTTGTTAAGGAATAGGACTACAGTCGGGGTCTAGATCAGTCAAAGATGAGGTCTGCGTTAAAACGTCCTCCATGTGTGTCCAAGTACTTTCTCGGCCTGTTCGGCTGGAGTTTAACCGAACCACGCTAAATCGCTCAATTTTGGTACGTACCGACCTAAATCTTCATCCTCTTTTCATTTCACGTTAAAAAAAATGGGGAGAAATATTTTTTTGGTTATATTAACACGTTTTTTTTTAAACACGTTTTTTAACCACGTAAAACGGTTGGCCCGGCAGCGGCACCCATGTTCCGGGATTCAGAGTAGCACGAAAAGTTGGCATCGCGAAAACGGAAAGTAATGTTCCAAACTATGCCGTCTGCTTTTTTTGTTATTTTTTTTAGGTTAGGTTAGGTAGGTTAGGATAGGTTTGGTTAGGTTTGGTTTGTTAGGTTTGGTTAGGTAATTTCCGTCTCCTTTCATTGCGATGAAATCAGGTTTTTCTCGCCACTCTTGTCTCCTGGGAGATGGGGGGCACTTGTTTTCAATGTTTTTACACCTTAAAACACGTTTCCCCCCGGTTTTTTAATGTGAAGAGGTAAGAGGAGGATGATATGCGTCGATTAGTAAAAAAATTGAGTGATTTGGAGAGGTTCGGTTAAACTCCATAATTACCACGAAGAGTTTCAAAAGGCAACGGAAAAATCAACGAAAGGACTTTTGTGCATTCACCCAGTTGGAAACTCCCAGAGGCAACTCAATAGCAGCCGAAAGATCTGCAGGAAAACCAACAAAGAAAAAAGGTAACTGATGCTTTTAGGTTCATTGTATTAACTTTAGTTACTAAATGCACGCCACACTTAAAAATATTGTCTATGGGCAACCGTAGATCGTAAACAGAAGCCAGTGAAGGAAAGGCGTTGTTGGTTGCCAGTAGTAATCATTCCCTCCCCTCTCCCCCGCAAAAGTGTTGTTTTCCCACAGCACCTTCCTGCCTCGTAGCTTTAGTGTTATATAACGTCTTAGATAGTTTCAGTGTCAAATGACATCTTACTCTCTCCCCTATTATGTGAAAGTTTGAAAAATTTAACTTATTTTTAACAAGCTTATTTCACTAATAGCAAAGTTTTACTAATAGCATTGTCGATAAATGATCTGTTTAGTCTGAAGTCAACGTACATCTAGGCAAAACCCAGTGTTTACAGTAATTGTATGCCGATTTTAACGCTATAAGCTGGACTGGTGTCGCAAACTTTCTCAAGCTCAAAGCATGAAAGCCACTTGGGTGTGGGAGAATTGGGTATAGTTCCTAAAAGAGAATTATTAAGCCTTAATTAAACCCGTAAGAATTATTATAAGGAATTAAAGGAGTTTTACTCCGGGTTTTTGCTCTTTTTGCTTAAGCACACTAGATAGTCTATTCTAGCATGGTCCAGAAGTAAACGTATGACTTTGCATGATAAGTAATCCTACGTTTCTTCCCCTGCCTGACACTAGGTTTTCACGCTAGTTGTGTGTTCCAATATTCCTTAAGAAATTTGTTATTTGACGCATAAGCAAAAGGTACAAAATTTTCTATCACAAATGATATACAGATTGAAGATATGAAAAACTTCAAATGGTGAGCACATAACAGCGTTTAAGCTGAAACCGTAACATAGTGAATTTTTTAAGTCTTATTACGAGGGGGGTAACACTAGGTAGCACACATTTTTTTATTTGTGTATAGGTGCTGGTTAAAGTTTTTTCGTTTGTTTAAGAAAATACGAATAATTCCTGTTAGTGCAGACTAATTTAAACACTTAAGAGGTTTTAAGAATAATGTCTTTAAGATTGGGTCAGGAACATAGTTTTTAATTGTCTTGAGCATGTGTTTAATTTTTCTCAACATGAATAGTGAAGTAGTATAGGTTGAATTTTCTTAGTCAGTTTAAGAAGGCGTACCTTCATCTTGAAAAGATTAATTCGTTGGTCGTCTTAGTCAAACGCAATATCGGCTATTCTGTACGTCGTGTTATGTTTTGAACTGAGTAGAGTGTTTCAAAGTCGGCGACATTTTGTGAACTGACCTATTGTCCGTGGTAGGTGTAATGGTTAGAATAAAATAATAAATATTTTATTTTACTGTGAAGTAGCCACTCGAATGATTTTTTGTTTAATCATGTGCGTCGCGTAATCGCCGTATTGTGCGGTTATGAATAATAGTATTAATTTTGTGCTAGTAT
The DNA here is from genome assembly GCA_023313725.1 of Lithobius niger. Taxonomy (NCBI): domain Eukaryota; kingdom Metazoa; phylum Arthropoda; class Chilopoda; order Lithobiomorpha; family Lithobiidae; genus Lithobius; species Lithobius niger. The sequence goes on from JAHWFP010251597.1 coordinate 3,943, forward strand.
AAAAGCAGCACTAGCTAAACTTCAAAAGAAAGTTTCAATGTGTTACTGATTTTTTTGTGAAATAACTAAACGATCCTCTTTGGATATTAAAGCAACCGTTTTGACGGGAAAAAGTTTTTGCCTTAAATCTCCGAGTATCGTTTAGGCGGGGAATTATGTAATCAGTAACCAGTTAAATAATAAGGTTTCATAAAGATTATGGTTATTATTATTAACTAAGTTTTTGTGAAGTTAGTAAGCACGTTGCATGGTCTTATAACCTAAGATTTTACATAGTTCGGTTTTATAACCTAAGAGTTTACGTATTTTGGTTTTGTGTAGTATGTTTTTTAACCGGTAAGCTAAAAAAAACAAGGTATAGTACACTTTTTTTTCAGTAAGCTATAAACCAACGAAATCTACTAAAAGGTAGAAAAGTTAAGGAATGGTTACGTTGTGAATAAACTGATAACAGTTAGTGGTATGGTATGTAAACTAATGTACTGTGCGAAATAGGTTTGTGTATAAAGTCGTTGTATGCAGTACGAAGTTATTGTTTGCTGGAGCTTAATATTATTTGTATTTTAAAACAAGATTTAGCTTACTCTTTTTAACTTGCGGGGCTGATGCGAATATGACTGAATCCGGCGTACTATTAACATTTTGTCTGTTACAAGTTTTGCATGTTAAATTTTTAGTCATCTGACCAGTTTTAAGTTTTACGAACCAAAAGCCGGAAACTGTATAACCTCCTGGATAAAGTTTTAATTCACCTTGCCGGTGTGTGCTTGGCTGAAACAAGAACAATGTGTACTGTTCCGAGTTTTTTATCTGTTATCCAGGAGGTTATGCAGTTACCGGTTTTTGGTTCGTCGACACTACTGAGTTCGTCAAGGAATTCTAACATCGCAGTGGGTGGGGATTGTTAGACGAAACACCTCCATACCGAAGTATTGATTGCCTCCGGACCATGTTCCACAACACTGCAGTGCTTTGGAGCGACCTGGGACAACGCACAAGTGGTGTACGCAAGCCTGGGCAATCGACTTCAGGACCAAACGGTACAACGGTATTGTTACGGATGAAGCAAGTGGCTCATTGCTGATGGTGCACAGATTGTACTTCACTGGCGGCCCTTGATGGGCCAAACTTTCGGACTAAACTCCTTCTGTTAACGTGCAAACGTGTAAGCAGATTCAAATGTCACTGTAGCTGGATCCAAAGCCACCAATGCCTTATATGTGTTAGCGTTAATAGCAGCTAAGATCCTGGTTTCTCAACATTGTTTCCAGCTTAGTTCCACCTTTCGGACCATAATTACAATAGAGGGTAAGCCTATTTAACTCAATAGGCTAAGTATAGTCGAAAATTGATTCACCTACAGACTGCCCCTGTTTTGAAAGTAAACTTCGTTCACACAGATAATATGGGGTAGGAAAAATATTATGTCTCTAAGGTGTTTATTTCAGGAAGAGTTTTAGTTTTCGATGCACTAGGTAGTAGAGGTAGACGAGATATTTCGCATCATACACACACACACACTAGGGATGGGTCGGTTTCATTTTGTTGACTTCGGTTCCGGTTTCAGTTTTCACGCACACAAAACCGCAGTTTCGGTATCGGTTTTTGGCACCATCCACCCAAACCAGCAATTTCTAGTTTTTCTTGTAATATTAGTATTACTAGCCTTTAACTCCGTCCTGCTTTCACTTTCAGCAGCGTCATAGACCATGGGCCTTGCTGAAGCACCATTTTCCTTTTTAATGCCTGTCATTTATACATACAAAATGATAATAATTATAAAGAAATTAAAAAAAAGGGCAAATTTTTGATTTTTCGAAAACCGTACGAAAAACCGACACAAAACCCGAATCGGTTTCGGTTTTCAGTAAAAACCGAAAATTCGGTTTCGGCTTCGGTTACCGACCCATCCCTAACACACACAGGGATACACACTCATGCAAATCAAAAGTGAAGTAATACATATGTCGTGCCTCAGATTTCGCCCTTTAATGCTGCAACTTCATATGTCGTCGCTGATATCTTGCCCCAATGTTGTCCCCAGATGTCTCCTCCCAAATGTCGCCTGCCCCAAATGTCGCCCCAATTGTCGCCCCAAAAGCTGCCTTCCAGGTATCGCCTCCTCCCCAATGTTGCCCGCTTTCAACCCAACCCTTGTAAATTATACCTAGGGTATCATGATCTACGCTTAGGTAAATTCTACCAAATTCCAAGTAAAAACTATGTTCGCTCAGGAACTAATCCACTGGACCTCACCCCAGAGGACCATCCCTCTGGACCTCACCCCATAGCCCGACCACCCCAGATCGTGCTGCTTCCCTTCTCCACTCAAAATTCTGTCCCACCCCTCACTGCTTGTAAGGTGTGTAAACTCTTCCAAATTTCGTGTAAATTCCATGCGAACCAATTAGAACCAATTTGATTGCGTGATGAGGTTGATTTAAAAACGTGACCGGACGTGACGTCATTACCCCCATGGGACCCCTATTGGTCAACCCAGGGTAGAAGAATGTATAAGTAGTACCACTCTTTTTCTGATAACGGTAAACATTTGGATCAAATTTGATCATTTTGAGGATCAAAACTATTTAGTGTCTGTAAAACAAATTGATCACGATAAGAATACAAAATTATGGCCTAAAATTTATCGTAATTCAGATTAGGACATTAAAATAATTCTAAAAAAGATCACAACTGGATGAGCAAGTATTATTTTTTAAATCTAACATTCAAGTTTAAAATGGGTTATCGTTACAGTGGAGCTAAGTATAACGCATGGTATTGTGTTCCAAGAACGTCCAAGAAGTGTTGCTCATCGGCCGTTCAGGCTGAAACTGATTCCGTGGCTTACGCTTAGTGAAACGAACTATATACAGTTTGAATCGAGCACATTCGGATTCATTTTCGGATGTTTGCCGCGCACGAGTATTTCGTCTGTTTCCGCCGGTATTGTTGCTATTATCATGGTTACCATGGCAACGGTCCACCATTTTTTATTTCAATTTTCGCCTCCTACGAGAACCAGACAAGTGATGCCTTCTGGTGCCGTTGGTGGAAGCAGGTTTTAATTTCGACACGTTTTCAGAAAAGCATCACTACCTACTAATCTACCCTGGGTCAACCCCAAATCGTAGGAAGTGACGTCACTCACTCTTTTTGAACGTGCGCCATCCACAGGAATTCTCCCAAACAGGGCTAAATTAATCATAATTTCGTGTAAACTTCAGTAGTGCATCATCATTAATTCAACAACATTTGGTCGGAAGCAACACTATCGTACCTATCCATCCTCACGGTGGCACTACAGATTTACTCCATGTGATCTCTCGTCATCCCCTAATTCTCAAGTTTGAATGTTTGGTACATGTTCTTTCGTAATGAAGAGAAAAAAAATTCGTGTTAAAACCGTTCAACCGCACAAAATTCCAAAATGGGTTACGTTTCAATGTATATTCCTCTCTTCATCATTGTTTATAATATCTCTCTCCTCCAACTCTGTTAGAATTTCCATGATTTCCTATTCGTAATCATTTCACTCTCAACGATGATGCGCACAAGAGTCTCTGCGCATCCACCATTACGTTTGGTTCGACATAATCTTCAGCATTCAACGCCAATTCATTCATCTCCGATTTGACGTATTCATCTTCAGGCTCTGCTTCATCCGTTACATCAGGTTCTTCCTGGAGACCCAAACATATTTTTCCCCCTTTCATATCCTCCCGAATTGGCTTGGTAATGTTTTACCTACATCTATCCACGGTTTGATTTCTGTTTTCCTGAGGAAGCCTTGTTGTTGCGGTATATGACATTTCTGTCTTACAGAATCTATGCGTATGAAGCCAAGAAATCGGGGTCATACGTTTGGTATTGTAAGTTTTTTGAGTCAGCAAACTCCACAGCTGATTCCGTCCTCGATACTGCTTTCAAATGAACAGTACGTTACTATCGATTATTTTCACGATATTTTCACGATTATCATCCCCGACCACAAGGTCTCCTTCGTCCATATTGTACCATAATATAAATACGTAATCGTTCTTTTTTGGCATATGGACAAATTTGTTCACATAATACTTTGACACCTCACCCTCACCCTCCAACCACCAAACCATGCCCTAATGAGCTGAATCCCATCTTTGTGCCTTGGAAGGTGTATAGAATGATGCAGGGGTTTCTGACCTGGTGGGGGTACTGATGTTGGACGACAGTTTTGTCGGCACGGATTCATCAGGAGTGTTCATAACACCTTGTCTTTTCTCTTCATCACCCGAAGAGTGTGTGTCACTTTGTTCATTCACATCATTTGTGTCATCGTCACTCCCCTCCTCGTATTTACATTTTTCATTCGTGGGTTACTAACGACCTTTGTCATTCTCACCACTCGACACAGATCTAGTGATGCTTTTGAACAGTTTGATGAAGGGTTTAAACAATTCTTGAAGATATTCTCCTTTTGATTGGTTATTTTCTTTCGCAGTCGCAATCTTTTTTATCATTTTCTTTCTAAGATCTACACATTTGCATTTATTCTCTATAATTTATCCTGTGTTATGAAACATGGTTCTTCTTTTTTTCTTAAATTGAAATGGGAGAGCTCTCGTTGTGTATAGTTTCATTTTGGATATCTTCCACGTACGCTCCATTTCATAATGCTGTTGGAGAGCCAGATTGAGGTGCATGCATATCATGATCTACAGTTGTTTTCTTGCACTAGTGACCTACACTCTCATGTATTAAAGAGAAGGTAGATGTAGCTCGAGGCAACCCAGCCAAACACGAACATAAAACCTAATGGTTCTTCAAAATGCGAATGATGAACGTCGTAGAAACTTTTTAAAGATGTTTAGAGGTTTCCAACACGATCTTGAATTGTTAACTTTGTGGTTCATATCATTTTAAAAGAATGTGTAGGAAACAATCAAACGTGGAACGTATCTGAATGCATCTAAACCGTTTCAATAGATATTTAGATGTTCCCGTCACAATCTGCATACTTTTTATTGTATGATTTGTTTTGTTTTAACGGATCAGGTTATGGGTTGGTACGGTAGTGACCCTTTTGACCAGACGAGGTTAAGGTAATGATGATGCACATCTAAAGTTTACCCGTCAATATGAAGAATTTAGCGCCAGAAGGTACGAATTGCCGTGGACAGGGCTCGTTCAAAAAATTTGGATGACGTCACTTACTACGAGTTTGGGGTTGACTTATAGAGGTCTCGTGGAGGTAATGACATCACTTCCGGTAACGTATTTAAATCAACCTCATCACACAATCTAATTTGGTCCTACAATGTGTTGAATTTACATGAAATTTGGAAGGAATTACACACCTCCCAAGTAGCGAGGGGTGGGGCAGAATATCGAGTGGAGAATGGCGATAGCACATTCTGGGGTAGTCGGGCTATGGGATGAGGCCCAGACAGATAGTCCTCTAGGGTGAGGTCCAGAGGGTGAGACCCCATAGATTTTACATGGAATTTGGTAAAATTTACATGGAATTTGGTAAAATTTACATGGAATTTTGTAAAATTTACATGGGTGAAGAGGTAGAATTTATATGGTTTGGGTTGAAAGGGGACGACATTTTGGGGTGACATCTGGGGCGACAGTGTGGGCGCCATTAGTCAATGCGCCCATTTGCTTCCGATTTGCGTGAATGCATGTCCATGTGTTGCTTAATTTATCTTTCACCCCTACCTTTGGTTCCCATAAGTTGCGAAGGAGCCCATATGTTTATGCTCCTATGTTTGTTAGCAATAATGCTACTTGATTGTTATCCGGCACATGGATGGCAGAGAAATGCAGCTTCAGGCATTCGATGTACACGGGCCAAGTTTCGAAGCTGGAGTCAGATTCGTGAATTTTACGACTTGGTAGCGATGGCGGTATTGTTACAGCGGTATCTCAAACTTGATCCGCCAGGGCCAATGACTACTTAAAACTTTTATAAAAATTCAAGTCCGTAAGGATAAAGTTGATGTGAATTTAATTAAAATCTTTAAATTTCTGAGCTCAGTTTAGTCTTTGTTACACACTACAACAAAGAAAGACTAGACCAATTAACTAGTTAAACTAACTGAATTTACTAGTTAGCATTTAACCGACTTCTCTTATCATTAACTTTAAACAAGGCCTCTTAAATTTAAATAATATTAATTTAACTTAAAATTAATAGCTCTTGATTGTTCTCTACAAAATTTTCTACACTGCAATTTTGCCTAACACTACAACGAATGTTAGCTTAGCCCTTGCATTACCAGCTAGGTCACTTTTAATTACCTTCGCTACTCATAATTAAAATAAGCCTTTTGTACTATATTTTAAACCAAAAAACCGGTTTCATTCAGTGGCCATGCCTGACCTCACATAGATGGAGACCCTCAGAATCGCATGGTCTCTTCGACTGGCTCTAAAATTTGCGTTGCTACCTGTAATTAAAGCACCTATACCAAGCTTTTAAAATACTACATGTATGACACATCAACCACTTGATGGCTAACATTTTGTATGTTTTATATAATACGTTTAATTCACACAGGTTTAATTCTAATTTCAGTTCTTTCTGTATATTAACAGTGTAGCTGTTTAGTAACACCAACTTCCGACTTTTAATTCAAAATTCCGACTTCCGAATTTTAGTTAAACTCAGAATAGTTTTAAACCTTTTTAAATTGTGTTAACTAATTTTGGCATTTCACCTTTTAACAGGAATTACCAAGTGTTTCCCTTTTAAACCTTCTTTAACGTTTTACACAGGTTTAACGTCTACTGGATTTAATCAAAGAATTTTCATACGTTTTTAAACTTTTGAACCAGTTAAACTTAACTTAATCATTAGACTAGCCAATTTCCTCAAACAGGCCTTCCAGTAATCTGCAACAACTTTTACGCCAATTTCAAATTGAAACCTGTTGAAGAATTTAAAGACCAACAATCTGACCTGTCCACTGTTAAAAGTCCAACACCTTGTCCTTGAAGCCCAGTCTGCAGCCTAAGCTCTCGAAGAAAATTGAAGGCCAGTTGCATGGGGATTTGAAGCATCAGCTGGTCCAGACGCCAATTCATTGACCCACAACAGCTCATCTTATTCAGCATACGGGTCTAGGTTAGTAATTTTTTGATACAATATTTTAAGTTTTGGCTAGTTTATTACTAATTAAATTCGTGTGCCTAGATTAGTTGCCATCCCAAGCACGGGTTCACAATCTTCAGTTAGGCACCGAAAAACGTTTTTACTTTTAAGTTTTCATTTTACACAATTATTAATATCCCATAACTCATTGTCTTTGTGATGGCCGGGTTCGGTCTGAAGTAACCCGCACAAACAACTGGTGTGGCTAACTAATGAGCAGCGTCAGCTAATAGCACTGCAATGCTTTATAAACCAAGATTTTGGAATAGGATTGATGAAACATAAAAGGGTAAATGCACAGTGCACTCATATGTGTATAAATTAGTAAATTGGATACCAGCAAACACATCTACGTGATACTGGGTGAACATATCACCAGACACCACATACACCTTAAAAACCAGTGAATCATTTACCTTGTAAGTCTGATTAGAAAGCAGTATAGAGTAGTTCATAAATAGCAACTGGCTGAGCTTGAAAGTCTACAATCCTCCACCATACCAGCCATATATGAGTATCCACATTTAAGTGGTAACAATACGTGTGTCACAAGTTCCGACCTATTCCGTTCATTGTGTCTCTTGTCAAACGCACACACAAAAACAATTTGGTACCCCATAATTTGTTTCTATGTCTGGTGCATGTAGCGATTTTTCGTTATTATGCACATTTAGCGCCAGGAGGCGTTCAAAGCAGTTCGAAAAGATAACAATCACCCTGCCCAAAGGTAACTTACGATTGGATCGCCCCGATGTGTCATATGAAATTGTATGGTTATGTCACCAAAGTAGTTGCCACCTGGAAGAAACGTCTGCCTGGTGGATGTTGACTGGTGCCATCCCATGTTATAGTATGCTAAAGTGACATTTTGGATCATTTCTCAAATAAATATGAGGTAACACCCCTATGACACCCATCTGGCACCTCTTTTAGAGTTTTTACGTGCCTCTTTGGTTCAAATGGTTCAGTCTGTTACTTTCTGACATCATCTTCAGTGTATTTTAGATGCAGACTATTAAGGGTCGAAACTATACTAATAAGCAGGCAAGAGAGTCTAATAATAAGGAGATCCCTAGTTTGAGTTCCAGTCTTTTTTTGGTATCTTATGTACTGATTCCTTTTTAGGTTTGTCAAATGTGCCAACAATACCAGTCATAGGCTAAACAATCTGTAATTTATACACAGATGTAAGTATCTATTTAAAGTTGGTGATGGAAAACTTCCAGTCTTGGTAAAAGGGTACTCGACTTTGTAGCAAAACGTTACAACAAAATAAAAACTACTAAACTGATGCAATGATATTTTATTCACTGTGCAATATTAGGAGTTATTGAGTACATGATGCACATGAGATTTTAATCACTGTGTACGATTAGGCTTTATCAAGGACATGATGCTACACATACGGTGTCTTTGCAGACCAAATTATTGCACACTCCGGCTATTAACTCAGCTCTGGCACAGTCGTCTGTTACGCCACACTCTGCAATTAAAAAAAATTATCAATCGAACACCATTCCACAAGTAGCAATATTTTCGTAATATGAAATATGTGATAACCAAATCTTTTTAACTATAAAGACAAAAGTTGATTTTCCATTGCTTCGTTTACTGTGTCATGCACCACATAACTCCACCATTGCGACAATTGTACAAAACTTGTGACTGCTGCTTTCGCTCGACACACTGATAATATTGGGGAATATAGTGCTAAAGTTTCTGGTATCATGCACTCATTTTCGCATTTGTTTTCTCAACAGAGGCAGATTCTAAATACTTCTTATGAGGCCCTACACAATACTGTCGTACAATACTGGCCTATTGTATGGGTAGCAATACTCCCTACAATGCAGGCTAAAAAAAACCCTCTTACGTTTGACCTCAGAATTTCTTGGTAAAGGAAAACTTTCGATGCCTAATATTTTGTTCTGTTTTGTACTTTCTGTAAACAAAATTTGGTTAATGAGACTTACTGGGAATGGTAAGTGCATACCCAAATTTATTAAAATTCATATCATCAGATCATAAATTTGAACCTGAACTGACATTTCGAAGCTATTGCTTTTCTTCTTGGTGTTCAAACATCTTTACACGGCTAACCAGTCATTTTAGGTCATTTTATAGGTATGACTCTTCTGACTACGCTTTCTAAAATAGTCGAAATTGCTAAAGAACACCTTAGTTATGAGGCTACAAACGACCATATTCGTAGTGGTATAATACGTCAAGAATTCTCGTCAGGGAACAAAGCCACTCAGCCAACGCCACTAATTTGGCGTAGCCTTTAAATAAATACAATTAAACAATGCTGGGTTGCCAACATTTGAAATTAAATAAAATGTTAGCAATTGAATTTAATTTTATTTTATTTACGCAGGAAATTGGTCCAAGACCATGCATCCCGCATTAACTTCACACAAAGCAAAGGTACAAACTACGGCCTACCAGCTTACCATCACAGAGCAACACTACAGTACTGCATAGCGAGGTCGGACTACCTGACCTGAAACAATGCCAAGAAGGGAGGAGAAACTTCTAGACTAGATGCACGCACAAAACGTACCACCGCAGACAACTTGGGGAGAGACGCGCAGACCCCTGAAAAAGACTGTAGGGTTGACACTCAGTTGGGACCTCACAGCCAACCACCATTGCCGGAAGACAGGACACGAAAGCAGGAAATGTTCAGGGGTAAACTCGACTAGACAGCTTCGGCAAAGAGTAGTGACCCACCCCAGACAAAACAGGTGCGCCTGCAGAAGGGAGTGCCCCGCACGTAAGCTCGAAAGTAATGCTGACTTGACAACAATGTGAACATAACCAACAATCTGACCACAGACTTCCGTGTGAAAAGCAAGCAGTTATGAATTAACGTATATAATACGGAGCAGGCGTCGGGTGCACCGGCCTCAGCATCCTGCCGTACAATCTAGTACCCCACCCTGTAGTGCCATCTGTTGATGGGATTCGTCTTCAAATTTTGGTTGGGACAGTTTTCCAACGTCTTCGAAAGATGGCGCCACTTACCAAACCTGCAATGTCACCGTCTGTTGATGGCCTTGGAATACAAGTTTAGGTTATAAAACTTTTTCCAAAGTCTTCGAAGAGATGGCTGCCGCACCGCTATTTGTATCATAATTTGGCGTATTATTGTGGCACCAAAGCAGCAACAAATTTTTAGTCGCGTGGAATGTGTCATTGTCGGCGTTTGAACTAAAAAAAACCAATCCGTGTCTACTAAACCAGACTACTTTAAACCAAACGACGATAGGTTCTTATTGGCAGCCTGATACGATGGAAAGGCGCATTAATTTCCTAAATGCTCACTTATTTATTTATTTATTTATTTATGTGGGCGGCAACAATTTTGCAATGCGTGGTACAGAAGTGAATTGTTTCAACGGATTAACTTAACATGGGATTACTTGCTTACTGAATGCTGGATTTCTCAGTGATAGGGTTTTTTTTGTCAAACACACAAACACACAAACACACACATGATACTTATCCGGAGCTGCACCACAGGGGGAAGGTCACAGGGCGACGTTTTCGGGAGGGGGAAGGGAGCAAGTGTGTGTGGGGTGGGAAACGTATGCGTATCCCGAAGGGGGCAGGAGTGTGGGGATTGGGGGTTAAAGTAATTGTGGGGGAGGGCATATGTGGGAGCTATTTACATGTTCGGTCTCTGGTTTGATAAATTTAAAACCAAAGACCAAACATCTGAGGTTCCGGAGGGAGGTAGAGAGATATTCAGAACCCACGCTATGAGAGTGCAGTAAGGGGGTGCAACAGGGTGCGGCAGTGGAGGGGGGGGGGGGGCAGGGATGTGCGGGTGCGCGTGGGGGAGAGGTGCACAGCATGTACACGGGCACAACTAGGCCACTAATATAATGCTCATTCGGGTAAAAAGGGTAGTAAATTATAATATTAGGTTTATTGACCAAGCGGCCCGAAGTTCTGTAAGAACTTGTGTGTGCCGGAAAACAATATAAAAAATATACAAGGACATTGGGCGAGGAAAAAACAAAAATGTGGTGTTTAAAAGTAAGTGTGATAGCAAGGCATGAGCATATGGTTTGGCGCTTAGCCTACAAACTTGCAGCTGATAATACCATTAAAATCAATAAAAAAATATAATATCAGACTTATTGTAAACAATATCGGGTCATATTAGGAATAAAATACCTAAAAAATCAAACTATATTTGTAACAAACTACCTCTATCAGAAATAATATCGTAAACAAAAATTGAACTTTATCAAAAACAAAGCATGATAGAATAAAAAACCGTATCATGTACAGAAAGAAAAGCTAAACTATTAGTTGTTGGTCTAAAAAGTAGGCGGTTAGATGCTTTCTAATGGTTTTTATTTTATAAAGTTGAAGCAATTGCAATGGGATTTCATTGAATATGTAGGGAATTTTGTAGCTGTTTGTAATTGAAAACTAATTACTGGAAACACGTGCAACAATCGCTTTAAACTGAACTACAACAGCTCTGTACGTAGCAACTCATTGCTAGCTGCCTGTGTCTGGTCGCGTGACTGTGGCATTGTCGGCGGCCTAAACGTTTTGGCTTTTGGACTCGTTGAAGAGCGAAAAAAATTAGAATCTGTGATTCAACTAAAAGCTGACAACTTTAAACAAAACGACGACAGGCTGTTGATTTCGAGGCCCCATTCGGTCTTGAAATTGGAAGCCTTATACAATGGAAAAGCGTAATTATTTTTGAGATGCTGACTTACAGAGACAGCAGATGCTTGCTTGCATACTTAATGCTGACTTTCTCCGTTTTAGGGGTTTTCAGCATTCAGTAAATCCCAAGTATGCGTCGTGACTGTGTCTACGACAAAATTTGGCGGAGATGTCTTCTCCCTTTTCCCCTTGAACAAACTTGGGAGAGATGTGGCAAGGGAGGTAAAACTGAGGAAAGGAGAACACGTGGAAGAAGAGGGGGAGGGAAGATGAGGGAGAAGAGAAGACGGGAATGGAAAGGGGAAGAGAATTGGATGGGTAAAGGGGAAAGGGCAGGGAGAAGAGTGGGAAATTACTTTAACACTTCCAAAATATCGGCAGAAAAGTTCATTAACATTGCAGCATTGAATAAACATAAAGAGGGTTGTGCCAGGGGAGGGGAGCGAGTAGAGGAGGGAAAAGATGAGGAGGGAAGAGGAGATGCGAGGGAGAAGGGAAAGGAAAGGAAGGGAAAGGGGGAAGGGGAGGGTGAAGAGAGGAGTCCTGCTAACACACCAAAATCTCGGCAGAAAATTCCCATTAACATCATTCCGTTGAACAAACATTGGAAAGTAGTGGCAAGAAAGTGAAGGAGAGAAGAGGAGATAGTATTAAAAAACGATTAAGCGTATAAAATACGGATGTAGGCCTTAAAAAACATAAAGCCCTAAAGGAGAAGATATTAGAAAAAGACATGTAAGCCATCAGCGTCGCACTAATACGTGTAAAAGAATGTCCAGCGACCCAAAAAACAAGCTGGAGCTTCTTTTACACGTATTAGTGCGACGCTGATGGCTTACATGTCTTTTTCTTATATATTTTCCTTTAGGGCTTTGTTTTTTAAGGCTTACAGCTGTATTTTATACGCTTAAGCGTTTTTTAATACTAATATCCATTATTTTTTTCCTTGTTTCAGCAAGAATTACACAGAAAAGAATACTGTAATCACCTTAAAATAACTGTTAAGAGAGTCTTTTCCATGGCTGATTAGTTTTATACTGCTAAGAATGACTTTTGCACCCAATATCATGGTTTTAGCTTGATCTATAATTATTTGTTGCCCAAACCCCTGGGAGGCATCACGGGGTGGTTCTTGGGGCACTGAAGGCACTTTGGGTATTTCATTGGGGTCCATGGCTGGTTCGATTTTTACTGTTAAAAAAGACTTGTGTACAAAATTTACGTTTTCTGCAAAATTTCAGCAAAAATTTGTTACTCCACTTAATGATTTTTGCCCAGTGCTCTACAATAATAATTGCTCTGCCGATACGAATACTGCAGTCACATCAAAATCGTGTTCAAAAGCCCTGATCGGTGTTAATATCTACATTTTAAGCTGTACAAATTGAAAATAGGTTCATTGGTTCGATCTCTAAGCGAGAGCAAAAGTTCTAGCCCATTTGGCTTTCCGTGTCAAGAATAATGTGTAGTTACATTAACATAGCCTACGAAAGGCCCTAGGCCTTGTCCATACCTACGTTTTAAGCTATAGAACTTGAAAATTGGTTCAGTGGTTCGGTCTCCAAGTGAGGGTAGAGTCCCAACAACAACAAGAACAACAACAACAACAAGAAATGGCAATGCTGTGGACGCCGAACGGTTTGATTGTTGTCATTAAAATTTGTAAGGCAGTGAAAGAGTTACGACACGACCCCAAATACCGAATTTCGTTGGTCTATGTCAATTCTGGGCGAGACTACAGGAGTTCAAAGTTTGACGTTTAACATGGAAGTCCATGCTGAGGCTTACATAAGGGTGATGATTTCACATCATTCTGCCGCGTTAAAGATAAAGTGCCAGTTGCCCATTTGGCTTGCCGTCCTATATTACAAATGCGGAGAAAGCCGCCCTTAGATAGCTGCGGACAAACCAACTTCTAAAAGAAAGACTTGCACTGAATGAGCGAGCAAAGCGAGCGAAAATCAGTGCCTTTTGCAACGAGTGCAGACAACCAGCGTGGTATGTCAAAGTATCACGAATTAGAAAACAAAAACGAGCTCATTTGATGTTAAAAGTAAGGTTTATATGATCCGAAGTCAAAACAGCAAAAGAAAACAAACTTTCCTGTAAGGTTTCACATACCATAGAGTTCTTGTACTGTTTACTCCACGTGAAACCTTACAGCTGTATTCAACCATTAGACACGTAAATGAAATCAAAGCCATATCCCAACTTTCAAAATTGTTCTAAGTATAATATAGTGTGTAATATAGGCTGCATACTTGCCGAATTTCGGGACTAAATTTTTCATCATTCTAGTCCGGTTGTGTTCTTTCCGTTCATTCTATTGATATATACACCAGTTTTTAAGTATTCAAGACTTCAGGACTGGTTGGCTATTTCATTTTTATTTTCAACAATATTTCCAGGATTTCAAGGAGTCGCACGAGCGCTGAATTAGTTAATCTATAGGTCTGTACTAAGCACACTAAAAGTATATATTTTTACGATTTTTCAGCGGTGTCCTTTAGCCAAATAAAATGACCCAATCAGACAAATCGTGTTCTAAAGTAAAAACTGTAAAAACTCTGCCTTAAACATCAAACGAGCTCTTTTTGTTTTATAATATTTTTAATAAGCTCGGGACAAGTCACTGCGCCAAATTAAGGGCTAACCTGCTGTACTTATTTTGCAAGGCTACCCGGTCGATAGATAAGGTAGAAGTCGTCTCTTGCGCCGACTGTTAACCCGTGGATAGCGAGTGAACTCGTCCCTCTTAATCGCCAGAGTTTGGGGAAGTGTGGATTTGTAGAAAGGAGCACGCTACCCTATTAATAATCTATAGTGCACCCTACTTTTGTTATCGCACCAGACATCTATTCCGTCTTTAGGAAGTCATGGCCATCTTGACAAAATTAGAACAGGTATATTAAAATAGTGGGAAATATTTAGTTTTATTTGGAAAAATGGGACACATTAAGTTAGATAAAAGTTCAAAATATTTGTAATTGTGTGCGTTATAATTTCACTTAGCCGAACACAGCTTCGGTTTTGCCGACTTTCGCCGATTTCAAAAAAGTTGAGGAGGAACTGCTCTTCCTTTACCTCCCTCTCTACGGTCGTGAATCTCAGAACCGGGAAGGGTCCCTTTAGGTTTCTTTTTTATGGGAACGATTTAGGATCGTTTAGGTTTATTTTTTAGGGAAAAAATTATGTCCCTTTAGGCTTTTTTCAGACTTGCGTGGGTAAGCCACGCATGGCAAAGGTTGGGCCTAATCTGTTGAATTTCCTTGTTTCGTTAGGGTTATGCTACAGGTTAAGGCTAACGTAGTGAAATCGTTTTCAAATTAAAGTGGCATACGTATTACGATTGTAGGAATCTATTTTTTAGGTTTAAAACGTAAGCCGAATGTATTGTCCTCTTACTGCAACAATGATCGTTGATTAGGTGCTTTAGGAACAAGACGGAACGCCATAGATTCAATAAATACAGATACAAACCTGTTTACGTTGCCTTTTGGACTTATTTGTCAGACTGCCTGAGCGAGAAATCGAATCCATGACCTTTGAAACCAACTGCCGAGGTCCTACCGCTGAGCCGTACTGACGTTGGCTGTGTGAGTATAGCTCAGCGGTACGACCTCGGCCTTGGGTTTTAAAGGTCGTGGGTTCGAATCCCCGCTCAGGCAGTGTGACATATAATCCAAGAGGCAAAGTAAATAGGTTGGCATCTTTATTTGTTTATCTGCTTTAGGAACGGTCGAGGATGCAACAGTACTCGAGAGCACTAGTGCAGCCCGTAGTTTTATCGTTGATTCCGAGACTGGTTCGAAAAAAAACATTATCGCCGTTAATTGTTGCAGTAAGAGGACAATAACTGGTCGTTCTATTCTAAGCATGGGGAAAAAAACAATGGAGGTAGGAATGACGTTCACTTTACTTGGAAGGCTGCAGTGGGGTAACAATTTCTTGCTCCCCTTCCCCCCTCCAAAACAGATCAAATTAAAGTAAAAATAGATGTCTTGCAATTCTTTCTCATACCCAACGTTCTTAACTGTTTCCTACAATTTTTGAGAATGTTTTAAATCCACTAGTCTCACAGTGGCAACAAGGTGTACTAAGTTTGTCAACAACGATATTCGTTATTGTGCCACGTTAGGTTTTAGGAATTGTTGACCCATTGATGTGATCTCAAATCGTTCCTGTCGATGTGAAAGAAACTAACGTAGTTTTCTTGATTTTGATCTGATGGGAGGGGCGACAGGGCGACAGCCAAAAATGGCGAGAGTGGTGATCACTCCTTCGACCCTCTAATAAGCGTCGTCCCTACATGAAGACAAAAAACACCTAACATTTAGGCATGTCGGATTTCTTTAATTCCAGGGGTGATGAATTACTTTCTGAGATCAAGGATGTTGAGAACTAATTTCTGCGCCAGTCCCTTCCAACTAGGAACGCTTGAGTCTTACAAGAATCAGGCAAGCAAAAAAATACTGAAAGAAATATACAGTGCAATTGAGTGGTTTCAGGGCTTTAGCACAGTCTTCTAGCAGAAAAGCTAAATCTTTTAAATGTTAAAGACTATGGTTTTAAAAAAAGCTTATTTTTGAAAACATCACATTTCGAATTGAATTTTCAATATTAGATGGTCTTGAGTATACCTAATCTACCCCAAAACATAACTTGTTAAGGATTCCCGCCAAGCTTTTTGCCCATGTGAAGTCGTGATATCAAACGCTAACTCTTTCGCCAAGCTAATCACACCGAGTAATAGTTCGAAGGTTAAATGAAAATTCCTTGCTGTGCATTTTCAATTATTTCATTTAACGTTTGAAGTATTAGTCGGTGGGATTAGGTTGGCGGCTTGCGCTTCCTGTTGATATCACGTCTTCACACGGCCGAAAAGCTTGGCGGGAATCCTAAAAATGTTTTTGTTTTCGGGCAAATATCAGGTATTTTTGGTCCAAAGTGATGAAATCCATTTTTTTCTTAGCAATTATGAGATGGAAACACCATCTAGTTTTCTGGTCCACTTTTTTTTGGTTGGCTTTCTTCCCATTTTGAGTACAGCAGTCACCGTTTTTCACATGATAAGTATTTCCTATCAGTACTACAGTATTTCCTTGTAAACGCACGGATTTGTTCAATAGTTCAGTTTTCTGGCGTTTGCTCATTAACATTATTTGCTTTTTGGCATTGTTTTAATGTTTTGTATTGTTATGAAACATTGCTCAAGGAGATGCAGTGGTGAAGCTAAATTAGTAGTTCTGCTAGTTCTGTGGTGAGTACATAGTGAAGAGAACGAAATGTTTTTTTTACCTCTGTACTGCCGTGGACATAATGGTGCTCTATTCGTTACCCACAATAATGTTCTTGCGTGTCATTCCTTTGACGTTGTTCGAGGTGCTGCAGCGATTGATTTATTATTTACGTTGTGAAATTCTCTATGATTAGTATGGCATACCGGGTTTTATTTTTCTAGACTGGGCCCATGGCTTCGGGGCGAAGCCCCAATAAAATTGATTCAAAAGTGCAAGCCAAAACCCTTTTTCTTGAGTCTACGTCTTAGAGCTGGCGTTGCTGATAGGCAGTGTTGCATAATAACGATGTTTGAAAGAATGTAAAACAAACAATTTGGTCGTTTAGAGGTCCTTAACACCTGAACCACCTAACCAATTAGAAGAGGCCTTATGAAAAGGGTGCATCTTCCAGACCAATATCTGTAAAATGAACTAAGAACCAGATTTGTTCACCGTATGGAAGAATTTATTTTCGTGATACAAAAAGAGCGAATACTAGTAGCCAGTAGTAAGAAGTATGTAATCTACTCCAAAACAAAACTTGTTAAGGATTCCCGCCATGCTTTTTGACCGTGTAAAGTCATGATATCAAACGCCAAGATCTTTCACCAAGCTAAACCCACCGAGTAATAGTTGAAAGTTTAAGAAACGCACGAAAATTGCTTCCTGCGCAATTTGCACTTATTTCATATAACGTTTGAAGTTTTAGTCAGTGGGATTAGCTTGGCGAAATAGCTTGACGATTGATATCACGACTTCAGACGGCCGAAAACCTTGTTGGGTAGATATTAGATATTTTTGTGTCCAAATTTATAAAATCCATTTTTTAGCGATGGGAACACCAATCTAGTTTTCTGGTCCATTTCTTTTTTTTTTTTAGTTTCGTTAGATTTTGTGGACAGCAATCATCGTTTTTAATATGATTAGTATTTCTTATTAGTACTTCATTATATCCTTGCAAAAGAACGATGTATTTAATGTTCAGTTTGGCATTGTTGCATAATAACAATGTTTAAAACAATGTAAAACAATCAATTGGTCGTTTAGAGGTCCCTGACCCATGAACCACTTGACCAATTAGAAGAGGCTTCATGAAAAGGGGACAACTCTAGATCAAATGAGCTCGTGTAAAATGAGCTAAGAACAGAAGTAGAAACATAGTAGAAACAGAGGAGAAAACTTAGATCATTCTTTCAGATAACTTAATAGGACAATCCAATACACAATTTTGCCCTTGAATCATGAAAATCCGTCCACTAGTTTTCGAGATATCATCAGGTGTTAAGTTTCTTTATTGCCAAAACATCTTAACCTGATAATTTAGCATTACATTCCTCGAATGTGATGTTCACCTGGAGGTTTCTTCTGGTGCGCAGGCTCCTGCTTGCATATCCCTACTGTGCATGTGCGTGGAAGTACTCCCTTATAAAAGCGAGAGCGCGAACTCTTTCGGCATTAATTTTTCCTACAGAGGTGTCTCCACCCCACCTCGCGCCGCAGTTCCCTCGTCTTTCGCACGGAAACTTGCATTCTACCCGATGATGGCCGTCCCTTCCGAAGCTCCCGCTTCGCGCACCGCTTCCTCTCATGCTTTCTCTCGTCCGCAAGCTACTGCTCATACCCTCGGCGATTGCTGGATCTCCGCCCTCGACCTCACCGCCGTTGGCCCGATCCCTACTGAAGCACCACTTTCAAGTGTCAAATGTGTTCACGGACTCTCCCGTGCAGCCCGGCAGCGCACCCCGCCAGCCAAGCCGTTGGACCTTACGGCTCTACAAGAGGACTTTCGACGGGCAAAAGTCATCTATCGTGAAGCCAAGAAATCCCTTCAACTAGCAACGGCTGCTTCTTGCTCGCCGGCCCGTAGTTCTCCTTTGGATTTATCATCCAACTCGTCCCGAATAGGTAGAAGTGTCTCCCGTAGCGAAGTCCGGAACATAATCAAGGAGACGGTCCGTGTAATGCAAGACAATCCCATCCCGCTTCCCTCTTGCACGTCCTCCGCTCGTCACGCTCGTAAGCAATCCTGGATAACTACTGCCTCCAGCTGCGACTCCCGTAAATGAGACTCGCCGTCTCCCATGGGCGCCTTCAAGAAACGTAGGCTAACCTTTACCTCTCGCCCGCAAGCTTCCCCTGTTGCAGCCCCCACGGCTAACGCTGATGCTCTGCCGCCTGCCGCTCCATTCTCGTCCGGCAAGAGGATCCACTTCCCGGACGACGCCGCTGACAATCTGACTTTTTCCCTGGTTTCACTTTTGAAGACGGTCGAAGAAACTATTCCCGACTATTTTCTTCCGTCGCAGTCAACCGTCACAGTCAACCGACGCTCCCGTGATTAACCGTGGACTTAAAACTGGCTTTGGACAATCCACCACGCTGTTAACATGCCTCCTCCGCAATGAAGGCTCCCTGCTCGGTAAAGGCGACCCCCTCGTTCTTGACAAAGAACCACCGCCACCTCGACCAGGACATGAAAGCAGCTTTTTCCGCCTGCTAGGCGATGGTGCCACTAACCCGAATAACTTCGCAACCTACCCCGAGTGCGAGTTCTTAGGCAGTGAAGTAAAGATGGACTTCAACACCACTTTATCGATCCTCAAGAAAGCTGACATCCCAACTTTCGTCCTGTACGAAAACGACAAGTGCTTACGGCCAAGTCTCCGTGCCGCGTCGCAAGCCTATGTTCTCAACACAGCGGTGAACGCTTTGTGCGAGAAATTATCCCCGGACTCCAGTCCCGAAGAACTATGCAATCTTTCATCCCTAACCACGCAGCTGTTTCAGAAGGCAAGCTTCGCCACGTATCATTCCATCAACTGGGCCACTAAAGCTCCTTACACCTTACTCCTCCGGGATATTGCTCTTTCATCCGCCACCAATTTTAACGTCTCCACGATGCACCGTCTCCGGAACCAGCCCATCCACGAGTCGGACATTCTCTTCCGTGGTCTAATCCCATCTCTCGCCCCTCACTTAGACATTTCTAGGAAACCGAAACCGCTAAAACAAATCTTATCTAACTTTCACCCGGCTCTGAAGAATAAACAGCTAATTCCTTGCCTCCCCACAGATAATTGGAACAAGTCTACGACTTCCACTCCATCGCCTCACTCCAACGACTTTCATCCGAGAAACCCGCCGCCCTGTCGGGCGGACCAGTCTCGCTCTCGCCCCGGCCAGCACAACCAGAAGCGAGCCGCTACTCCAGACCGACGAAACTGCCACTCGTCACCAGGGGGCAGAAGCGTCTTTCGTAAAAAACAACAATGACGTCTTTCACCCGTCCTGCTTTCCAGTCAGCACAAGACTAGCCTGGCTACAATTAACATCAAACACAGAAGTCCTTTTCATTATCAAACACGGTTTTCGTCCGGAATTTCTTTCACAACCCCCGCTCCTGCCGACACCGCAATGGGATTTCACTCCACCAGTAACCCCACTACTTTCCTTCGAAATTTCAGAACTCCTTCGGAAAGACGCAATACGGGAATGCAGCCAGCCAGGCCCGGGCTTCTACAGTTCCATCTTCACCCGACCAAAGAAGTCAGGAGGCTCCCGTCTAATTTTCAACACGAAACCTCTTAACAGATAGATACATACTCAACAACCATTCAAGATGGAAACCTTCGAATCAATTCGTCATTCATTCAAACAAAACGACTGGACAGTCTCGATCGACCTGGAAGATGCTTACCTCCATGTCCCACTCCACCCGGCTATCGTGCACCTTTTTCGTTTCATCTACAACCAAATGGTTTACGAATTTCACTGTCTTCCCTTCGGCCTGAACGCAGCCCCCAGAATTTTCACAACGGTTCTCAAACCAATCTTAGCAAACCTACACCAAAACGAAATTCAGGCCAACGCCTATCTGGACGATTGGGCCCTCAACAATCCGGACCGTCTCACATTGGAACGGAACAAGTACAAGACCATTTCCTTATTAAACCAACTGGGCTTCGGAATAAAATACTCAAAATCTCGCCTAATACCAGCACAAGTCTTCACCTTTCTCGGAGCCTCTCTCGAACTCCGCACAGCAAGTATTGCCCCGTTCCCAGAACGGATAGAAGTCCTTCTTCTCCACGCCCGTCTGTTTCGGTCAAAAACAAGTTTTTCTCCTCGACAACTGAACTTCCTCATCGGGAAGATGGATGCAATGGCGAACCTCGTCCCCTACAGCCGATGGATGGTAAGACCATTTCACCACCACTGCATAGACAACCCTGCAATCAATCAGGACTGCCTGGACGAACAAATACCCTTCACTCCCGATTTTCTTCTGGACTCCCTCCTTTGGTGGTCAGACATCATCAACCTAACGAAGACACAACCTCTTCACGAGCCACATCCTGATCTGCTCATCTTTACGGACGCCTCGACAACCGGCTGGGGTGCCCATCTTGGCACTCACGAAGCCTCGGGTCTTTGGCCCCCAACCTGCAGGGAACACATCAACTCCCTCGAGCTTCGAGCAGTTCTTCTCGCCCTGCTCCATTTTCTTCCGAAATTAAGAAACAAGACAATACAAGTGCAGTCCGACAACCCTAGCCTAGCCTACATAAGGAAGGAAGGAGGAACGAAATCCAGATCTCTTCACAGGCTAATGTCGGAGATCTTCGACCTCCGCATTCCGCATAACATCACTCTCCTTCCTCTCCACGTCCCAGGCAACAGGAAGGTGATTGCCGACTCTCTGTCACGCCAGAAACCAGCGATGGGCGAATGGTGTCCCAAGAATACCATTTGCGAATCTCTCTTCACCATTTGGGGCACTCCAATGATAGACCTGTTCGCCACGAGGCACAATGCCAGACTTCCCCTCTACATAAGCCCGATTCCGGACTAAACAGCAGTAGCAGTAGACGCCTTGACATTTCCATGGCAAAACCTGTTCGCCTACCTCTCCCCCCCCCCCCTTCAAACTACTTCCACAAGTTCTTCTAAGATCCAAGAAAGCCAGAGCTTGTTCCTACTCATAGCCCAGCTCTGGCCATCGGCAGCGTGGTTCCCACTTCTTCTGAATCTACTAGTCGACACTCCCAGAAGTCTACCCCCTCAACCAGATCTTCTGTCCCAACAGAAAGGAACAAAGCTACACCCGAATATACCAAACCTCAACCTACACGGGTGGCTACTATCATCAAACTCCTCAAACAGGCTGGAATTCATCGAGAAGAGGCCGAACGCATCGCCTCGAAGGCAACCAGGGATTCCACTAACCGGATGTACAACAGCCACTGGTCTAAATGGATTCGTTGGTGTATCACAAAACAAGCTAATCCTATCAACCCACCTCTTCCCACCCTTCTAAACTTCTTCAGAGACTTGTTCAACATCGACAAACTCAAAAGGCTCCACAATCCCGGTATATCAATCTGCCCTAATCACCGTCTTCAAAGCCGCCAATAGCACGAACCTACTCGAAGACTACCGCATTTCGGCGCTTCTACGTTCGTACGAAAATGAAAGACCCACCACAAGAAGGTCAATAACAGATGGAACCTTTCTCTCGTGCTCCAGTCCCTAATGAATGAACCATATGAACCCCGTCAGGATACTTCCCTTCACCTCATGACTCTCAAAACAGTTTTTCTCGTCACTCTTGCAGCCAGCCTACGGTGTTCCGAAATCCAAGCCGTCTCAGCGGACCCAGCACACTGCATCTTGGTCCCAACTTTTCTTCTGTTACTCTATACCCAAGCTGGACATTCAGAACGAAAACACAAAAACCTTCGGAACCACCGAAACCAATCACTTTCCCGGCTCTATCCACCTTAGTTGGTAACGAACCAGAACGCCTTCTTTGCCCAGTCAGAGCCTTGCGCTTCTACCTAGCCCAGACTCGCCACGAAGACATCCGCCGAGGAAGAAACCAACTTTTCCTCCCAATTGATCCTCAAACGGACGAAACATCAGCCATGGTATCAAGATGGATTAAGAAAATAATCGAAGCAGCCTACGACAAAACTCCAAAGGAGAGAATGAGAGTGACGGCTCACGAAGTGAGAGCTATCTCCACATCATGGGCCCACCACAACGCCATTCCAATAGAA
>JAHWFP010251597.1:40297-73708 GCA_023313725.1 Lithobius niger
TTGTTTTGTAGGCTGTCTTGTAGTGAATTGTGGTGTTGATCACGGTGTACTTAGGCCCCAATAAATATACGTTACACACGTTAAACGAAAATTGTGCGTTAAAAATAACGGAAAATTCAGAAAAATTTTCAGAATTTTTGCCTGACTTTATTACTTTTCACTCGCCCTACATGAGGTCACAGTTTGTTTCTATATTTACTGTCTGATAACGATGAATGGCTCAGCCAACCATCCTGTATCGTGTCAAAAAGAAACTTAAAATGCCAACAAGCACACAGTCCTCATTCCGCGTATAAGCTCTCATCATATCAAAAACCAAAACTGGAAAAAGGTGCCGCCAAGTTCCGAATGGTTCGGCCTTTCAAAGGCGTGATACCAACACACCAAAACATTCGCTAAGTCAATTGCACCGCTTAATAGTTCGAAGGTTAACCTATTAAAGCTGGCAGATGGCATTCCTACACGAGTTAATTTTTGTCAGGTTGGTCATTGCTCTCGATTTCAACACAATTTAAGCTTTTGTACCTCATTATTATTTTCCCCCAAGTACCTGAAATGTGGCCAATTATGCTTCAAGATATAAGACACTGACGCTATGGTGTCGCTCTACAATGGTTTACAACCCCCACAATTGAATTGATGTGATGTTTGTTGTGTTGTTTGTTGCCTAACTTGGCGCGACTCACTGGCGTGTCTAGATAGCAGAAGCTTACAATAGTGGTTACGTTTTTTAGGGGCTTACGTAGCAATCGTGGTTGAGCATTGCAGACCTCAGCTAAGTGGCCTACTGGTAGCTGACTGGAAATGAGGATGTTAGCAAAAGCCCTGCTAGTCAGTGCACCCGTAGTAATGTGTGAGACTGCTAGGCTCGTCAATGTCTACGGGATCTACTTTGAATGAGATCGCAGCCTCTTACGATTATTAGAGATTTCCAGCTCGAATCTCTGGGTTCGCCTTTCCCTTTGTTGGTCTTCTATTTTCAAAACTTTCATTAAGATTTAAAACAGAAATAGTTAATCACATATCAGCAGTTTATGATGTAAGGTCTTAAAATATAAATAAATATGAAGAAAAAATACTGAGCCGGAGGAAATTTGAGCACTTGGGCTCTGTTGAGCATTGTTGCTTAGGAGGATGAATGATCATGTCGCACGGATGGAGTATGTAGTATGCAAAAATCTATACGAATTCTGCGAATGGGACAGAAGGACTCGTAGTAAGAACGCCGCACTAATCTCTACGAATTGCCTGTCGCTTGTTAAGACTGATTGGTAGTAAGAAAGACTCTTCAACTAATGAAAAGCAAAGTGCTCGTATTGTTTACTACCAATCCCATAGTATTTGATCTACTCTCTGTGTTCTCAAGATCAAAGATCAAATCAATGAACTGTAGTAAGTAATGGCGATCTTGATAAGTTTGAAAATGGGGAAGCTTTATTTTCGTGTGTTAACTCTTCGGACGAATTTTTCGGCCAAACAGGAAGTAGAGGTCAAACATATGCCTCTTAGTTAGTAAGGAAAACGCGTAGCCATAGAAATACGTCTCAGTTGTAAGAGAATATTAATTGTCGTGAATGCAGTAGACAGGAAGTGTTTCATTTCTAGAACGATAGTTTTTTTGGACAGTGGCGTGCAGACACCCTAAGAGGGCAGGGACAAACTTTTGGTAAAGGGGCACAATCAGTTTTGGTAGTAGACATTTTTGAAGTGCACACTACCTAGGCTATCCAAAGTGGAACTGATGTTTTTGAGGCACTAACCTACCAGTGAAGAGCTCAAACGTGTTCATGCTGTAGAATTTTTTTGCACCATTTTTTTTTTCATAAGGCATGCCTGGAAACATTACGTAAATTTTGCAAAAGCTAGCAAGAAATAAACAAATTTAGCCAAAAAGTTTTTTAACAAAAAGGTAACAAAAAGGGCACTTTTAAAAAGGGCACAGGCAATGCCTTGCCCTATACACCTCCCCCCCCCCCCCCGTGTGCACGCCTATCCTTTCGAAGGCCTTTACACGGTAGTATTCATGTAGCCTGACGTCAATAATTTCGTTGCTTTCTGTGTTTGAATGCTTCATTGTTGTGAGTGCATTGTTTAAAAGACGGGTGTTGCAGCCTATTATAGTCCTACGCAAATGTTAGCAATTTTGCTTCCTGTACTTTTTTTTTTTACAGCTATGGCGTTGCACTCAGTCGATTGTTGCTGGCCACTTTGCAACAATTCAACTCAGCTCTGAAGGCCCGCATCTGCGAAATAAATACGCCATTCTATCGTTTCTGGCTGCCAATAACAACGTTGCTTAGGCTGGTTTAAATCTATATCGTTTAGCTGGAACACGGATTCTTTCGGTCACAAATTTATAATAATAACATAATAATAATAATAATAATAATCATTTTGTTGCCAGAGTAACAGGTCTGGCAATGATCCCTCGATCGCTGACTGCCAGCCTTGATAGGGGCTGCATTTAAGATGCCTGTAAACAAAAACTAAAAAAAACCCCTTGAAATATAGGGAATACGAAGGGAAAAGATAAAAACTAATACAAGATAAAATTTAAAAAGCTTGCGTGTAGGTACAAATTAATTTTTAAAAATTGCATGACCAATGGAAAGGTGGGATCAAATTAGTAAAGGTGGGTTAGGATCTCAACTGCCTTATCACGAAGGTTAGACCTGCCAGGGACACAAAGGAGGAGAAAGGTGGATGGCCCTTTGTCAAAAAAACAAAACAAAATGAATAAAATACGTAAAAAATGTAAAAGAGTTTAAAAGTCTTAACGCAAGTAGATCGTCACGTTAAAAAAATCTACATAATAATTCTGGTCCCGGCTGAGCTGATAAAAGGAAAAGGAAGTTTAAAGGAAAACCGGACGGACAACAATCACTTTAATCGCTTCTCATTGTTTTCGTGCACGTGTAATGTCTTTCCAATCCAATATGCTTTATTGGGACCTTGACCCCAGGCCATGCGCCCACCTAAGAAAAACAAAACTAAATAGTAAGCCCTACGAACAGCCCTACAACACTAGTTAGAAAACAGCCTTACAACACCAGCAACCAACAACACATTGAAACCAGTAGACTGCTACCCTCAATACTCCAACACTAACATTCTGGCAAACACTTAATCCAACTCTGTCTTACACTCAAACAGAAATTTCACACCTGCAAGCAACATAGGTGATAGAGGGCTCACAGTCGCACACCTGTCGCACGCCCAAAATTGGCAACCGCATGTCAACTTACCACACAATGCTTCCTCTGACCAGTCCGCAACAAGGCCTGTAAAGTCATTTCCGCACCAACCACGCAAAACAGCACGTGCCCCGCGATGGAACTCACACGCGAGGAGAAAATGCTGCACAGAGCCATTTCCACCACACCCACACCTGGGGTGCTGCAGCCACCCAAGACGGTGCCTATGCGCTGGAAGCAGCGAATGGCCTGTGCGGAGCCGTGCCAGTAGGGCAACCCGTCAGAGACAACAGCATAAGAACACTCGGGTGTCAGCTGAAACAAAATCCTGCCCGTCAGTGCATCCACCCACTGCTCATTCCACAACTCAGAGTTCTGGAACACACGGGGTGTTTCAACAACCGCACTGACTGAGCCATGACAACAGAACACGGCGCCTCCATAGCAGCCTCTTTTGCTATGGCTTTAGCACCCTCATGGCCAGCCACGCCACCATGTCCTTTCACCCACATGAGCGACGGAAGGCTCTCCTGGGTAGCAACCCACAGCTTCCAACATAGGGAAAAAATTACCGGACACTCAAACCTCATCGTCCGAATCGCAGCCGCAATGGCTGTCACACCTTCTTTGGAGTCCGTATAAATTGCATATACTGGAAGTACTAGATCTGCAGCCACATCCAGTGCAACTGAAATCGCCACAAGCTCACAAACAAAACTGGAGTGAACATTTTGCAGAGAACGCCTAATAACATACTTTAGCGCTGGAATATAAACTCCAATTCCGCCTGTATTTGTGTTCATCTGAAAAGAGGCATCACAATAGATGTGACATGTGTCTGGGCCACTCGGACGAAAAACTCGGTTAAGACCCACTGTCCATTGCCACGGGCATGGCGGTTAACAGTTACTACGTTCAGGAAAGGTGCCAGACCATTAGTGGCAAGGAGTGACATACCACGTTCCGCAACACCCAACACCCCTTGCTCTCTATCCATAAGATCCAGATAATAAGCAAAACCCTTGCCACTGGGTCTCGCAGCCCTCGACTAACATTGCGAAGAATGAACATAACAAGTAATTCTTCCGCCCGTAGGAGAAGTGGAGGCTCTCCTACCTCAACCCATAGAGCTTGTACCGGAGTCGAGAGAAAGCAACCCGTCGAACCCGCAGACAATCATTTACCCCAACCTGCAAAGCACGTACATGCCGCTACGCAGCAGCCAGAAACGAGAGGTGGTAATCCAAAGCCGACCGTATATGTACACGATATGCAGACATGATCATGCTGCGGTGCACATCCTGATACTGCACCAATATTTTCAAGATGGGGAGGCTACGAGAGATTTTCTGCTGCAGAAACCGTGCATGCTCTGCCCACTCAAGGCCCCTATCCAACCAAACACCTAAGTACTTGACTCACTGAACATGCCAGATAGGCACCCCATCTACCATGACAGTAATAAGCGTCGACCTCACAGCGAGCAATTGCGAGAAAACTAGAAGTTCAGTTTTCGCAGGAACCAAAGCCAAGCCACGCCTGGCGAGCTTGCGTGTTGCCTCTTCAAGCACATGTTGCATCAGACCAGTCAATTCCACTGGGTCTGCTGCCCACAAACCATAATGCAACATCGTCCGCATAACAGATAATGTTATACAGTCCCAGTTCCAAAAGAACATCATTTATTGCAACAGCAAATAACACTGGACTAAGGCAGCTGCCCTGTGGCAAACCCCTGTCAGTCGCAGACTGAGCTGACCACACCCCATTGACCTCGTGGCAAAACTACAGGTTTGTAGAAGAGCAAGTACAGCCGATATCAACTTGACTCCAACACCCATCTGCTGGAGAGCCGCACGTACCCATGCACTGCTAACCGTATTGTAGGCTGCTTTAATGTTAAGAAAAGTCGCTACAACAGCCAGCCCGTGGACCCACGCCTCCCTCACACTCAAGAGGAGAAAAAGAATGGCATCCTGCACACTACGTCCAGAGCGGTACCCAAACTGTTTGGGCGACAACCAACCGTAGTATTCTAAATGCCAGCTCAATCGCAGCACCAGTATCCTTTCATAAACCTTACGCACACACGATAATAAAGCTATCGGGCGATAATTGCGTATGTCAGACCACGCACTACCCCATTTGTGCACTGGGATGAGGACTGTAAACAACCATGAAGGTGGTACCCCCGTGCCATCAAATAAATCCTGGTAGTACCGCAAGAGATCTTCATAACCCATATCCGTCAAAGCAGACAGTTCCCTGTAAGAGATGCCATCCACTCCTACTGCACTACTGGCCCTGCACTTGGCAAGAGCCGCCTGCAATTCTGATGCCACAAAGGGTGTATCACAAACCACATTTACAAATCCTGGCGCAACGTTCGCTGGTGTAGGTGCTCCACTTGGAAGTGAATAAACACTCGCAACCCTTGCATTAAAAGCATTTGCGAGCGCCTCTCCACGAAGCACAGCAAAGCTGGGCTCACCATCAGGTTTTTGGCCATATGTCCACACGAGGGAGCATCGTCCATCTTGACGGCACAACGCCTTCCATGCAGCAGACACCAAACCTGCCCTGGTGACTGTTGCACAAAGACGTGCCCCATATTGCAACTTCTCAGTCCGAATGACATATGCAGATTCCAAGGAGACAGCACGATAGGTTAGCCACAGTACTGTCGACGGACGTCTCTTCCCCATCCTGTAGGCTTGTCGCCGATCTTTAACCACAACTCTACACGCAGGAGTCCACCACACTGGTTTCGTTCCCGCTGAGCACCGCGGTTTAACAATTCTATGCACAGAATGCACATACTTATCCCGCCATACTTGGAAGGAACCATTATCCACAACAGGTCGCCAACTTCTAGACCTAGCTCCAAAAGGTGGGGTACTGAGAGGCCGCAGAAGCACAGGAAAATGATCGCTTCCTCGCTGGTCATCAGAAGCCTCAAGATAGAAAGCATCCGAAACACCTGGTGAACAGATAAAGAAGTCTATAACAGACTCCTGCAGCCTACCAGCTTGTCACTGAACAAACGTCGGAACAGGACTACGTACCACCGACAGGCCTTATAACCTGAACCAACTGGTGACCACCAGTATCACATCTTGCCGATCCCCACTGAAAATGGTGCGCATTGAAGTCTTCTGCAATTATACAGTGGTGGGAAAATTGTTGCAGCCATCCCCGCCAAACAACACCTGCAACATTTTTTGAAGCATGCAAAACCACCACTGTTACCCACTCACGGCCCAACCACACCTTCAAGCTACATGCATCAATTCCATCTACATGCCTACACGGCTGCAACAGATATGGGACCTTCCATTTAACGAATATGCGCACACCAGATTGTGCAAAGGACATACGGCAGTAAACATTAGGGATACTACCAAAATCGCTACTCCCTATACGTGCCTCCTGCACACCCAAAAAGTCTATCTGCTGCATCATGCTTTCAATTTCACCCTTCTTCCTGCCAATCCCGCGGACATTCCAGGTCCCAATCGAAAAAGACTGGTGAATGGAATCAAAAAACCCACTACAACTGTGAGCCCTCTACCTCTACCCCATTCTGCTCTGCATTACCACTTGATGTACAACTTACATTCGAAACCACAGCCATGCACACATCATCTATAACTTCACTAACATGCACATTATTATCCGCTCCTGATGAGCCAATAATCACATCCGCACTATTTTCAACTCCACTTTGCGTTATAGCATCCAACAGTAACCCACAATGTTGCTCTACGTGGCGCGCTGGTATGATGTCAGGTACGTCGTCAAGAGTTACATGTTCATGAAGCCTAAATTTCACATTGCGCACGCCCGACGCACAAACCACTCTGTTTCCCTTTGTCACTTTCTTAAAGCCTTGATCCAGCACTACACCATAAGGACGAAAAGCTGCGCTGACATCAGCTGGCGTAACTTCATTAGGGAGCCAATACACTTTCGCTACCAAAGTATTATCGTACAAATCACAGTACTACCGATGCTCCATTGTCTTTGCTACGGTGCCTAACAATTCATGGTGCACGTGCTAAGGATTGAAAACTATCGTCCAAACCGTTGATTGTTGATGGGTAAAATGAAAGAATCCATGTTTCAGCCAAATGCGTATAGTTTTAAATCAAACTAGGCTGCGTTGTTAATTCGAGGCCTGTTGGTAGCTGGAAACGGTGCAATAGCTTATTTCATTCGCAGATGAAGGCTTTCAGAGCTGAGCTGAATTGTTTCAAAGTGGACAACAACAATCACTGCTGACTGAGCACGAGGCTGATCATTGCTATCTTGCAAAGTAGTCGTTTACAATCAAAGATGATGGTTCAGCGCTCACATTCTTTAAATGGTGCATCCTGTGATTTCAGCCACTGGATGCGCAGATTCAGTGAATGAGGCCAACAAAAATCACCGCTTTTCAGCCAGGGTGCGCAAAAATTGGATTGAAGAAATTTTAATCCGTGAAAGCGTTTCTTAGCCAGTGTGTGTGAAAATGGGAGTAGGGAGTTGGGAATACGAGTGGGGAGTGGGGAGTTGGGAGTGCGAGTGGGGAATGGGGAGTGGGAGTGAGGGGGTTGGGAGTGAGGCCGGGAGTGGGGCCGGGAGGGGTGGCCGGAAACATAATTCACGACCAGCCCCGTGCGTAGTACGGGTTTCCTCTAGTGAGTAATGATACCAGAACAGAAAAGGGCACGGCCAATAAATAAAGGACGGTTGTCAATATAAA
The DNA here is from genome assembly GCA_023313725.1 of Lithobius niger. Lineage (NCBI taxonomy): Eukaryota > Metazoa > Arthropoda > Chilopoda > Lithobiomorpha > Lithobiidae > Lithobius > Lithobius niger. The sequence goes on from JAHWFP010251597.1 coordinate 48,236, forward strand.
AGTGCGTAAATTATACGTTATGAAAATTTCTTTTGAGAAAACATGATAAATCCACTTTATGAAGCAATCTTCTGAAGGAGTTTACACCTTGCAAATTAATTAGATCATTTGGCAGCGTGTTCCAGGCACGAACCACCCTCACTGCGAAGAAATTTGATCGACTGGCTAGTCTCGATCTGGGCACAACAAGCTTGAGATAGTGTCCACTAGTCCAAGTAATCGCGCTCAGATCAAATAGTGGGAGATCGAGAGACAAAAGTCCTTTTAAAATTTTGAAAGTTGGTTTCAGGTCGGTCTTCAATCTGCGTAGCTCGAGGGAGTCTAAGTTAAGTCTCTTCAGTCGTAAACTGCAAGGCAGACGGCACAGCTCTGGGATAGATTTAGTGAAACGCCTTTGGACTGATTTTAATTTGTCGATACCCTTCAGTAAGTTGGGGGACCAAACAGGGCTCGCATACTCCATAATTGGTCTCGCATAGACCTTAAATGCCCATAGTTTAGTGTTAGCACAACATGAGGTAAAAACCCGCCCTACCAGTCCCAAACGACGATTTGCTTGGGCTGCCATGTAGTTACAATGCATGGTTGAACCAAGGTCCCTGTTAAACCAACTACCCAATCGTTTTACTGAGTCGACGTGAGGTAAAGGTACCCCTCGTAAGCTATATTCAAAGTCGTGATTTCCCTTGCCAATATGCAAACACTTACATTTAGCGATTGATATTGGCAATTGCCACTGATCAGCCCAATTTCCGACGTAATCAATACTACCCTGTAATGTTTCATGTGTTAGGAGTTTGTGATTTTTGCATGTATTTTTAGATCATCTGCAACTTATTTGAGGCGCTAGACTAACGCTGTGCGCCCCAACACAATAATATTCTTTCACGAACGATTTATTTGAAGCCCTGGCCCTAGACCACACGCCCCAATCCATCCTTCAACAATCAACTTTTTAACAAAGACATAACGCGTGCACGCAGAATGGATCTGGAGTTTGCTGAGTGGCATAGTTCCCTAATTACAATGGTTAAAACAATGTAAAACAATCAAAATGATCGTTTAGGATCCCGTAACTCGAAAAAGTGGCCTCTGTAAGGATGAATCCAAGGGAAATTTCTTTTTTAGATCATGTTTCAGATTGTAGGTAGGTGCAGTAGTTTTTTCTGAAACCGTGTCACACAAGATCCAGAACAACAACAAAAAATGAACATTTTCAAATTTAAGAGTGACTCCGTACTTTTACTCTTGCTCGGAAATGCATAAAAGTTGGTATAAAGGCTACTTCCGTACCTATCAAACATCTTGCCAAGTTTGGTCGAAATTTACTGAACAGAAACTGAGAAATTAATATCACAGTGTATGATATGGCCATAACAATACTTTTGTCAAAAGTTCATTGCTGGCGTACACACCCTGGTAAAGCCTTTGCCTGAAGAGGGTCTCACCACCACATTCCCCACTTTCTTTGAATACTTGAAAAACACACTGGAAATGTACAAACATAATGGGCCTATATACACTTATCCCGTCCACTCTTCTTCCAATGGATATTGTAGATTCAAATTTATACATGTCCTATAATTAACTTGAAAAATATGAATGTCCTTTTCCTACAGTCCAAAACACCAACTGCTACAATTAGAGCCAGCCTTCCAAAACATTTATCCTAACTATCCAGATCCTCAAAATAATCCCAACTGTCTAATGAAACTATGGGACAGCATTATTCTGTTTTCATCTCCCCACACTTACAAAACGATGACTCCTATCATCCATCATTCATTTCCCATCCTTATGGTACCGACTTGGAGCCTTAATCTTCAAATGATGTTGAAGCTTTGTTTCAGTCCCTTCTTCCCGTGACGCATCATCAACTACATCATTACAACTGAGCAAAAATATTAAGTAATTCCTAGCTGCAAGCATTTTTATAAAAAACTACACCTACATCGATATGAATGAATCATGTTGAATGAAGGTCCAATCCCTGGGTTATCAAATTTAGTAGCAATGTGCGTTAGAACCCAAACGAATTTAATGGTTAAAATTTTTGGAAGATACAATTTGAAATAGCTGAATTATAGAATCAAAACTGAGAATTAGGGTGGATAAAAAATAATTTTTTTAATTTCAATTCATAATAGTGCAGCTTTTCGACATCCTTATCACTGTCTTAAAGGACAAAAATATTTTTAAATGTTTAGACGTGCCTTCTTGGACCTAAAGTTTAATATGACAAGTCAATAGGACAACCAGCTAATTCCACAAAAATGCTAAATTGACTACTTTAAAATAAAGCTTTTACATTTGATACTTTCAGTGACATTAAAATGCAGCCAAATTCAAAAATAATTTTTCCTCTTGAAAAAATTTGAATTATCGACAACAAAACATGGGTAAAAACCATTTTTAATGATTATACCTCGTGAATTAAAAATGACGTATTCAGGATAAACATATTTTTACTTTAATTTTTTATTAATTTAGTGGTCTCTGAAAGCATAAAATGGGATAACGAAATAAGCTCTATTTTAATTAGTGAAGTAACCATTTTTGAGGAATTAGCTGTTTGGCACATTGACTTGTAACATTAAACTTCAGGTCCTGGTGGTTTCCTCTTGTTTCCTCTTTTGAGAATTATTAGGATGTAGTGCACACTGTCAGTGCAAAAACATTCCAGTTCTGGCAACAAGCTGCATATTGCACATGTAAACTACTCATATGTTGTAGTTTCCAAATCCGCCAGAAGAAACTCCCGGAAGTGATGACGTATAGCCGTGATGACATCATCAAAATGGCCGCCACCCGATGTACTAAATATCTATTATCTCCGCAACTACTCAATCAATCATATGGTGTGACCTATTGTTGGAAAGATAATTTAATTTGCTAAAAGAAATGCCAGAACAATGTATGCCGTAAATTGTATTAGTTTCTTGTACTTTGAAGGAAAACACATTATGACGTCCTCAAAATGGCTACCATATATGCAATGTACTAAATCTCTTGTGTCTTCCGAACTAAAGATGTTTGACGTGTGTCCAGCCCGAAGGCCATAACACCAGAACCCCAGAACACCAGAATCCCACACCAGAACACCAGAACACCAGGCCATAATCCCGAACTAATTGATCAATGCTATCTTGCGACCTATCGTTGGGAAAATAATTTATTCTTCTAAAAGAAATGCCCGAACAATGAATCCCGTAAATCTTTTAGTTTTTGTTTAATATGAAGGGAAACATAGTGTGCATGTTATTATTGCCGCTCTATATGTGGTTCTTTCAGAAACGGTAAATTATTAACGATGTGAATTGTGTTTGTGTTTGTACTTAATGTTGTTAACGATGTGTCTTATGTATTGTTTACAGTGCGTCACTTCAGCAGTGGCCTTCACAGGCACACGAAACTGTACAGGAAAGTTATTCCTTAATATAACATCTTGTACTTCTCTTAGTACACTTGCAAATCTGTGACTCCCCCAGCAGTTGTGATCCATCTCAGAATTTCATTTCAGCTTATTCTTTTTGCCTCCCCTTAAACGACTGTCTGAACTATCATGTCATCACCCTGATTCTGAAAACCTCATTCTGCAGAATATGAAGGTATGCGATGCTAACCTTGTGTGGGTACCTACTTTGTTTTACGTGAGATGTCATCAGAATGCTGCCTGCCCTTCCTGGTGTTGCAACACAGGTTTTAACAAAGTTTTCATTATCGCAACTACGTGCTAACTTCCATGTGCATTTTGTGCAATATGTAGCTTGTTGACAGAACTGATTTTTTTTGCATTATTAAACGCTAACAGTGTGCACTATTGTCGAAAACAAACTTTTCCCTTATATTACAAATTAAAATTAGAAAAAATGATTTTTTAATCCACCTTTCAGATGATTGGATTGCTGGCAGTAATGAAAATTTGTGAATTCTGCTTCAGGTTTAAAAATATTAGACACTCGTAAATTTTCCGCAATTGATTCTGTATTCTGCCATCTATTATTCCTTGACTAAAGGAACAAATCAAGCAAAACATTGGAATAATATGTTATGTGGAAAACCTACACACGGTAACTAAGTAAGTGATTCATTTCCCTGATGCAGAAATAATTACATTTTCATCACCAAGTGCTACCAGTATGAAGTCCATGTCTATCCGAAGAGTCTTGCTGACTTTTATAGGACTTTTTGCCCTTGTCACCAGTGGAGACAGAGTCTTTCAGGAAAGTTGAAATGATGTGGTTCATATTAATTGTCTTATTTTTTCATTTGGTATTTGTACTAGGCCATTCTAAATTAGAATCAAGTATGAGAAAGGCAGGATAAACACTGGCATCAACACAGGCTTACAAAACGATCACGGGGCGATTGAAACATTGCCCTGAATAATTAAAATTATTGCCCAGTAATGACAGCCTTTAATCTCTGCCCGACCTCATAGGATACGTGTCCTTCATCATTCTTGACTGAAATATTTTAGATAAGCATTCGTTGTACACTAGGAAAAGAAAAGAGAACTAAACTCCGACAAGATTACCTGATAGTCATAAAAATATCCCAGCGTTATTACTCTGGTCTCACAAGCCCTTGAAATATTTTCCACAGTACCAATGTAGCACCAATGCACCAATGTAGCCTCACCAAATCACAAACAGATTTAAAAAAAAACATTAAGTAAGCATTAAACTAATGCACTGAGTTGGCATTAAACTAGTAAGCTTTAACTGAGAAAGCATTAAACTAACTTGCCACGTAAGTAAAAGGCACCAAAGGAATGTGGGAGTATTTCAAACTTTTAATTTTAATACCCTCTTTTAATCATTAGTCAATAGCAGATCGACACCGAAATATTTAGAATCACCTCTGTGATATCTCTCTGTTATTCAGGGTATATCGTGCTTCATGACGACAGCTAAACAGTATCCAACCACCAAACAAAGGGATATAACTAAATCCGAAAACGCAACGTAAGATTTCGTTGGCATTTCCTGGCACTCTAAATGAAATGAAAAAGCCAAGCCAAGCGGTCCAAATGATTTCCTCAACACCAACCTGCGACTGGATTATCACTGCCATTAACAGAGGGTCATTATTAGACTTATAAAAATCAAAATATAACCTTAGGATGCAATTGTTAGAGGCATTACTACTTCACCTTATTTTAATTTAGAAACACAGTGTTTAAAACCCGAAGCATAGTTGTCGTGGTAGTCTGTGTACAGAAGTTACAGAATCCCTTGGGATTATTTACGTGACAAAACAAAACGATGACAAAATATAAGACACTGTAAATCGAAAACATAATCTGCACATGTTAAGGGCCTATGAAAATGTTGGGAACGTATAGTGCAGTGCTCTAGTCAAGTGACAGACTTGTACCCTTGCCGAATTTCCGTTGCTTACAATGATAGCTCATGTGCCATGAAACCGTATGTGTAATCTTTACCCACTTCATACGATTACAGATGAAATGTGTACCTTAAAGAAGCTTATTATTAAAACTCCAATAATACTTCCTGAACATAGCACAACACTGGTGGGCTCAAATTTCTCTAAGCTTCTGTGACTACACTAGATGAAATTACTTGATAAAAGGTTAGTAACAACTTGGGTCAGTGATAGTGGAATTGGCCTTCCAATATGAAGTTCTTGGCATCATTCTCCAAACGAGATTTATTTACGTTTTCAATTAATAGAAACTGACTCGTATTTATGGTTATTGATTCACGATTTGTTTCCACAATTACAGAAAGATTAAGTTTTTTTGGCAGCTTGTTATTCTCCATCATTTGTTCGTCCAATTTGTACTTTTAAACACTATCATTTAGTAATCTTTTTTTTTATATTAGGTGACTATGCAATCCAATCTATTCTCCTGAAATCAATATGTTTGTTGCAGCTTTTAGTTGAGAGTAAAACTAACCAATCGTTTTTGCCATTCGAATATTACCTGTGCACAATGTTAGTAACTGCTGATTGAAGTCGATTGTTGACATACTAGTTGACATACTACATAAAAAAAAACTCGATGATTATCAGATTAGGGACTAAACTTTAAGTAGATCTTTCCAGCAGAAGCCGTCTGGGGAGAGCAACGAGCAGCACTCCAAACTGCTCTGTCAAGGGTTAGCGTATGTAGAGTTTAAAGCCTAGTGATCATCGAGGTTTTTATTTTTACATGCTTTGCCTGTAGAATGAGTCGGAATTTTTCGTTGATATTTATAACAGCCTCCAACAAAACCCCAATATAAAAAATCGATGTTAAAAATAATCGGGAAGTGCAAGTGGAATATGTCGAACGCATAACGAATTGAATAGTGGCTAAGGTGACAAAATTTGAACTATAGTCTAGCACGCAGTAACTATTTATCAAAAAAACATTGTGTCTGTCTGTTAATAACGATGAAAGTCGTGTACACGAGCTTAAGAAAGAATTTCATGTTTATTTAAGGATTACACAGATTTTCCAACCGGAATTATAAGTTTTATTAGATCATATTAACAAGAACCGTTTTCAGGACTAGTAAAAGAGGGGAAACTAAGCAGAAAATGTGTTAAAAATTATCTAATTCAAATAGTAGTAGTAATAATAATTTTTTTTAATATTGAAAATTACAGTGAGTTATTTGTATTTACATGAGCCAATCAAATTTCTCAACTTAGTAATGCTGTATGCAAGTAACTTATCGGCAGCGTGGTTAACACAGGCAGACACACAGTGTTGGCTTTGTTTGCTATGAGTGCTGTATTTTATTCGTCACTGTTTTCTTTAGAAGACGAAAAAGAGGAAAAACTGTAATTTTTAAGATAAGAATAAGCAAGAATAGCTAGGTACACTCCAAATATGTAATAGTATATGTCATGTCTGTAATTATGTAATAATCTTTGTTTAGATTTTCATTCTTATACAGAAAGAAAGCTTGTAACTAAACCACAGCAAATCAATAATTTTGCTCATTACAATTTTATGATGAAAACTTCTGAAAATTCAAAGATAATGCATTCCGTCTTATGACGATGGTCAGTGCGCAGCACGAATAATTAATTAATTACCTTGCCTCTGAATTCCAAGAAGTGTTTATTGGAAGATTTTCATTTATTGGTTAAACCACTTTGATTTAAATCCTTTCTTTCTATTATGTGCATTGGTGTATAGGAAAACAGTTAATTAGTGAATTGTTTAAAATAACAATGAATGACTCTAACCTAATTTTTAAATACAGAATTAGTAAGTTATGTTTTAAAATTTACTTACAAGCGTCATCATTGCACATTTGTGCATTGATTGGGCCTTCCAACATTGCCATAGTCACGAAGCCAATGACGAAGTAAAACGCAGTCTTCATTTCTGTGGGAGTAATAAAACGCTTCTAGAAAATGAAGTTTTCGTCAGCATTACAGTAATAAAATAAAGCTTAATGGTTCTATAGAAATTACAACCAAACTTACTATATCTAATTATTAACATTAACTCAGAAAGCAAAGAAAACTAAGTTGGTACCATTGAGATTTGACACACAAGGTTCCTCTACTCTGACAAAGAATATGTAATGAATCTTCCCTATCTGAATCTCAGGAAGTAGTTTTTTAGTTTCTTCCATTCATTAATTTAAAACTATTTGATACGTATGTTTCTTTTTTGTGTTAACTTGTTCTGTACCATATAACCGTAACTTACATATTTACATCTCACTCATTGCTAATTCATAGCTGAGAAATCTTGAAAAGTAATCCCTATGGGTAAACGTATCTTTTATTTGTTTTACTTGTATAAGAATAGAAAGCAATGAATTAACAGAAACAAAGCAATACATACAATCCCAAAGCAACGACATTCCTCATTATTTGCTTTAAAAAAAAGGCTGTTATGTAAATTTTAATTTCAATTTAAGGAATACATAATTATAAATACCTTTTAAAAATAACTACGATTTATTGGGTTTTCATCACCTAAGACAGTTGCACAGCCACATTGTCTGCTACACAATTATATCACAAAAGTACCTAGCTACTACTACTACTACTACTACTAATAATAATAATAATAATAATAATAATAATAATAATAATAGTACTTTATTTCAAATTACTACAATGTAATTCTCGAAGTTACAATGAAAAAGTGCAACTTGTGTGAGTATGACATTTTCAATCCTTTTCAATCAATATTGCATTATTCTTATTATTCTTACAGGAAGCTTGATCAATGTGGTCACAATCAAGGACAAAGCTAATAATCTAAAATTTATAGTACATGTTTTATGTACTAATAATAATAACAATAAAAATAATAATTTTATTCAGTAAACAAGACAACGCACGAAGCTGCTAAAGCTTGTATGTGCACTGAATGACAATACAAACAACACCTAAGAGTGACACAAAATATGACAGATATTTACATCTGAGACATTGGTGTAAATAGTCTAATTAGTAAGACTGAATTAGGTATCAATATTAATTTACCAATAAAAAAATATTTGAAAGGATAAATCGTTATATCAATAGAGCACAATGACATTACATTTAGGTAATTCCCAATATTCAATTTTTTTACATATTTTCTCATTTTATTAACACTTGTAATATTTCTTCACAGGATAGGATTTCGTTGAAGAAGGGTGGAATAATACAAGACATGATGCTTTTATCATATGAATTTCTCCAATATTTTATAGGTGTGATAAAGTAATTATTCGTAATGATTGTATACTTGTAAACCTGCCGAAAGTTGAATAATTGATTTTCAAGATAAGTGTCCTTTGCAGTTTTTCTTTTTTTTTTGCCGAAAACCACTTTTACTGCTTTGTTCATGGTTCTCTGAAGCCTCTCAATTAAATTAGCTGAAGTTGATGCAAATATAATGCATGCATGTCTTACTTTGGATAGATTCCAAGCTTCCTACAGAGTTTTATTTAGAGTTTTGTTTATATAATCCTTGATCATATATAGCTTTGGGGTTATTACTCTGATTTTTCATATTAAAGTTATATATGATCGTAAAGTGTTCAATTATGATCAATTTCAAGGCCAAGGTACTTTATGTTTGTGTTTTGGTCTAATTTTTTGCAGGTGCAGATATTTTTTGAACAGCCAGTGTTATGCTGATATATAGACCAATGTTTTTGACCATATGTGAAGTCGTTATATGTATAAAGAATATTTTTCTGCAGTGATATAATGTTCATTTTCAGTAAAATGAAAAACAATTTACAATATAAAATAACAGTCATTTATTTTATCAGTCATTTTGTAAGTTTTGTGTCATAATTTCTTGATTAAAATTAATCAACATCAGGCAAGCATCATCTGCACACAAAGTTAACAAACCAGTAAAATTGTAGTCAGCAATATCGTTTATGTAGATCAAAAAAAGTATCGGTCCGAGTACTGAACCATGTGGTACTCCATATTCAACTTTCCTGTATGTGCTGAGAGTGTTGTCTATTTTTACACAGCTGGTTCTGTTTGTAAAATAGCTTATCAAGATATTTAAACATTTGCCTCTAACACCATACGTATACAATTTTCAAAAGGGAATTTCTTTATCAAGAGCATCAAACGCTTTTTTGAGTCTATGAAAATAGCTCCCAGATGTTTCCCTTCATGCAAAGCTTGGGTGATGTTATTAATGTATTTTGTGCATCGGTGGTGCCTTTATGTTGCTGAAATCCAAACCGTTGTTTGTTTTCAATTTTATTGCTGTATAGAAATTTCATTATTCTTGTAGCAAAAAAATATCTCAACAATTTTGTTTAAAACTGGGAGCAAGGCGATTGGTCTGTAATTGTTGTGATCCTCTTCATCTCCCTTTTTTAGATAGGTCTAAGCATTTATTTTTTTCTTATTTGAAAGCCACATGCCAGTTTCAATAACTGCTGCGATCAAAATTTGCATAAAGTAGGCTAGTTGATCTTTAGTTTTAAAAAAATGATTTATAAACTAGCCGTCATGTCCACAAGATTTTTTGATATTTATATTATTGATAATTCTAAGAATATCGTATGGAGCAGGTTTAAGTATTTGAATAGAATTTTCCATCTTGTTTGCGTTGAGATATGGATTAACCTTTTTATATGAATTTTTAGGTTTTGAACAAATTTTTGTACATTTTAACTTTAGAACTGGTTGTTGGTAACAGTCAGCAAAGTTATTATAAATAGTGCCAGTGTTCCATTTACGAAAAAGTTTTTTTTTATTTGTTCGCCTATGTTAAGTTTTTCTATTTTCTTTACTACATATTGAGTTAATATTTACCCAAATATTTGTTCTATTGTTACGATAGCGTTGATAAAACAGTTATAGTAAGTTTGTTTAGCAAGTTTAATATTATTTTTCACGTCTTTCTTTAGCTCTTTATAACATTCGAGTTGCTTTTTTGTTGGGTTAGCCAGTTTGGAAATAAGAGACCAAAGTTTGTTTTTTTCGATTAATTTTTGTTAAAAGGCTATTATTCATTCAGTCGCTTTTAAAAGTTTTGGAAACTGGTATGTTTTTTATGAAGTTTTATTATTTTCATAGATTGCTGTTACCTTGTTTTCGATTTCATTGTAAATCTGGTTTGGGTTTGTTAGGGTATCCGAAAGTTCCGGTTTGTATTATATCAAAAACCAAAACTGGTAAAAGGGGCCGCCAAGTTCCGAATGGTTCGGCCCTTCAAAGGAGTGATATCAACACACCAAAACATTCGCCAAGTTAATCGCACCGCTTAATAGTTCGAAGGTTAAATGAAAACTAGAACATTGCTACCATGCAGATGTGTAAAAAAGTACTGTACCACGTCAACAAGAAATTGGTTTTCAACACTTTGATACTACCTTTTGCCCAGAGACCGACCTTTTCTCAACTTAGTCACTTCTTCATAGGTTTTTGGTTTAGTTTTATTTTGTTTTAATGCCCTTTTCGGCGAAGGAAAGCTCAGCTGAAACAATACGCAACAATGTAAAAGCCCATTGTTGCCGGGAAATCCCGCACTTTCATCTGAAGGCGGGAAAAGTGCGGGCATTCCCTAGGGAATGCCCGGGGTTTGAAAAACAGCTTATTTTAACAAAACAAAACAAAAACACGTTTGAAGTAGCAAAGCACTACATTACAATGCCGTTACATTTACAAAAGATTACGTAAATGATTGTAAAATGGTTACATTTTTTAATGACCAAATGTTTGACCGGGTTTTTATTTGTAACACTCCGACCTGATACATTTGTTACGACGTTCAAAATACCGATGCTATTTGCTTCCATACCACGGCTACTTTTCTTGTACTGTTGTAAGGATTTCAAGTTACGTTAGCCAGTTGTTTGCGCAATGAGCTGCTCGTCTACGTTGGGTCGATACAAAGTTGTTGCTGACACGAATGTGTGATTGCTTAATTAACCATCCAACTTAGCAATTGGCATCTGTTGCAACATTTTTGACGACGTTGCCCGGAACATTTTTACCCACGGAGCGGTTGGAATACAAAATGTTATTACTGTATTTCTTTTTGGGGCAAAAATACACAACCTCAGTATTTGCATGTTCGGCCCAATAATTTTGATACAGTCTGTGCACGTTCCAGGACAACGAGAAGGATTGTCGGGAAGAGAAAATGCGTTGACTCTCTTTGGTTGCACTTTTATATGATTTAAATAAATAAGGACAAATTCCTGTAAATTACATGAAGGAAAGAGGAAAACAAGCCAAATAGCAAAAATAATACACTAGAATTAACGTAGTACAGTAAGCCACCTTTGGAGTGGCATGACCCGGATTCAAACTAGCAACCCAATTCCTCCCTCGATCATATAGCTGTTCGACTTGTTTTCTTCTTTCCTTTTATATATTTTGACCCATGTTGATTTATTTTTGAAACGTTTAATATGTATTCAAGGTATTCTCGCCCATTTTCATTTGACCTGCCAAGTTTTTTGCCTTTGTGTTAAAGTTCTGTCCTCATTTTTGCCACGCAACGCACAAACATGCACATCGAAAAGCACAAACACGGAATACGATAAGGCATTTTGATCATCAGTAGCCTACCAAGATTTTAGTTTTCCGCAACACGTTCAACTATTTTCGAATCTTTACCAAAATATAAAACAATGGCCCGTTATTTCAAGAACGTAACAATACCACGTTCTTTCAAAGCATATAACGTCTGCCAACAATAGCCGACAACGGGAACGAGCTCTTCGCCGTAACGGGCATTAAGTCGGATAATGACCGAAAACCTTGTGCATTCCTAAACAATGGCCCTCGGGACGCTGCGCGCCCTCGGGCATTGTTTAGGAATGCCCGCGGTTTTCGGTCATTATCCTTTACGTAATTTGTTTTTTTTTTGGTCTGTAATTTGTTAGTTTTGGTGTGTTGATATCACCCCTTGGACGGGCCGACCCACTCTTGCCTCTTTACCAGTTTCTGGCTTTGTTTATTTTGCTTTATTTTTACAGTTTGTTTATTTTTCGTGAATTGGACGTGAATACAATTTCCTTGGCAACGTTGTTTGGAATTATCTCGATACACTAGTGTGCGTCCAGGCACGTACGTCGGTATATACACGTTGTCATTGTCCGAACTTTAGCAGCCCAATGAGAGTCGATGCCGACAATACTAACAATGGTTATACCAATACTTTCGTACTTACGCGCCCTCCCACGCCATCCCCGTTACACCTACAAGCTCCAAACCATTAAAAGGTACGCAGTTCGTATTGTACTGCACCCATTCGTCTAATTTCATAGCGGGAAGCCTTCCCATTATCTCAGTATCAATTAATAATCACCCTATGGGATTTATCATGGGGATGAGCGGACTAGCTAGCTAGCGATAAGAGTAGGGCCAATTAAGGCTTGAATTCTGAATGAAACACAAGTTTGGCAGGTGAAGTATGGTTCTGCAACCTAATAAAGTTTAGTTACTATAGAGAACGTCCATCTTTGTCACTGAAAAAAACACGCAACGAAGGGACGAATTTCAGAAGTGTCTGCGACTTCCACTTGCTTTGTCAGTCTTTATGTGATGCCTGTGGAGGTGTTAGTCACTGGTGTCGAATAAATGCACTTCTCGTATGGTAAGTTCGGATGAGCTTTGAGGGAGTTTGGTTCAATGTGTATCTTTCTGCATTGGTCCATGAGCCTCGTACAATTTTGTCATAGGGCTGCAAAGCCTTTTTACCCACTTACATGTGTAAGTCTTTCTTTTGTTTATTTCTCAGATAGGTCAAGATGCTTTAGCTGCTGGCAGAAGTAGTTTAAAGTTTAATCTCGTGTTATGGACGAGGTTTGGTTCATTCGTTTGGTTCCTATCTCCACCGGTCTTTGGTCGTTTGGTTTTCTGCATCGGTGTTTGGCTCTCCCTGAATCGTCGGACGATTAGTTAAATTGGTTGCATGATAGGAAGACAAGGGAAAAGGACAACTTTAGCGTTTCGTGGCCTTGGCGGTCTAATCATTGTGAATATAGAATCGATAAACTACGTCATTCACTCTGACTTTGTATTGTCAGCGTGCAAATAGGGACGATTTAAATTGTATATTTTTTAATTAATTGTAAACTTTGTATTATTTTTTTTTAATGTAGCAAGCATGCTCTCTTTTCCAGTAGACCTTTTACTTCCAGCACTGCATATACCTAACGGTAACCAGGAAACAGTTTTATGGAATTATTGTGGATGAAGGACTATTAAATTGTAGAAGAAAGGCTGCGAACTTTTATTTCCATTTGCAGACTTTACTATAGTGTATTACCTAATCTTTGTTTTTCTATGCAAATGTTTTTAAAACATGTGCCTTTATCTAAAAACAACCATTAAAACCTATAAAATACATTAACAATCACGAACTAAAAATATAAACTCGCCAAAAGGGAGATATCTTGGAGAGGACTATTTTTAATATCTTAATATACAGGGTTTTTCAGAATAAAACCGACAAACGTCTATGGCATACTAAGGAAGTAAAGACAAGTTAAAAAATCCTATACAACACCTATCCAAAAATTCTTGGTTACCAATATATCTCCCTATTAGATCACAAATATTTTATGATGAGTATTTCAATCATGGCTTAATTGGAGCCTGTAATTTGAATGTCTGCAAGGTGCACGCTTTATTATGACCTCTGACACAATCTTGCGTGTTTAAGGCCAAACGCATAGCACCACAAACTCAGATGCATCACGGTGCACCTATAACCTTATCGTAACTGCTACTACGTCTACATTTTGCCAAGACAGATGTTAAATTTAAAAAAAATATTTATTTAAAGGCTGTTATGGTTCATAAATTCTACATACAATAAATTTGCTCAAAGCTGTATAAACATCGCTGATTTAGAAAAATGTTTTCGTAATTCCGTGAACACGAAATGAACAACCGATATTAAATATTATAATTATCAGAGCAACCAGAGGCAGCCTGGTGTGTGTAGAAGCCAGTTGGGAAGTTAGTGATCAGGCGCCACTTTTTTTTGGAGACGTTTCGTCCGAAAGTTGAGTAACATCAATCGAGTAGCTTGGTAGATGGCGGGGGTTTAATGTACTGTGCAGGTATGCTTTGTCCTTTTTTGTCGTTATTATTATTATTTTAGGAGGGAGGGGTGAGCGGAATGGTGGTTGCGGATGTAAACTCATGCTTTGTGAAATATGGTTTCGTTTTAAATTGTGCACAAAGATTGTATGGAGAGGTTGAGGATGGGTTTGCGTGATCTGGTCCCGTAACTTTTGAGTGAAATATCAACAATTTTTTTTCTTGAATTACTCAAGGCAATGGCATCGTAGCCACAGCCAGGAAAAAATGTCGCATCAGGCCGAACAAAGCCAGTAGGTCTGGGGAAGTGCCGTTAGCTGCCGAGTGTGGTCTGGGAGGCTGAAGCATTATACCGTACATCACTGCCGTATCCAGCTTGTAGAGCGTACCTGTTTACATATTCTAGAGGAGTTCACTTAGCGTTACCTTTTCACATATTCCGGATGAATTTCTTTAACAATATGACACATTTGGTGTTTTGGCAGGGGAAGGGTTCCCCACGCAATCCCCCCCCTACCGCCCACCGCCCAGAGGCGTTCTCCCCCTCCTTTCTTCTGTTCATGTTATTTATTTATTTACTAGCTGAATCCTCGTCAAAAATAACGGGTCCTAGTGTAATAAGTTGATTATGGGTGAAAAAAAAACAGAAGAAAATATTGTTTCTATACACAACATTGAAAATTGAAAACGGGTTCTATGAGCCAGAATTTTTACTAAATAGTAAAATTGAAATAAGCCTAAAAACGGGCTTAACGCCCAAAACCCGAAAAACAAACTCCCCAGGTCAAAATATATTCTCTTATTAAATTTAAAAAAGATCCGACGATGTTAGGCCTAACGAAAACAGCTTAACTTAAAGCCCGTTAACATTGCACATCTAACCCACGTTTCACCCTTCGTTTAAAAAAAAAGAGGCTCTGAAAAGGGCCTAAAAAAAGGGCCGTAACGTAAAGAACGAAAGAAACGTAAAGTTAAGTAAAAAAAAAATCCACCAAAGGAAACCCTAACCTTTCCGTGGTTTCAGCATCAAAATAGCACAATTGGGAGAGCAAGAAATTCGACTGAAATTGGGATTAAGTTTGGGGAAAAAAGGCTAAACAGCAAAAGGGCTCTCGGTGGCCGCCTTCCCAACTCTATTGACGCGTACGTATTGCTGGCGCTGCTATTATTATGACCTTGGTTATCCCTCTATGCCGTTTAGCGACGGCAGATGGGGTTGGCGGCAGATGACATTGCTGGCGCTGCTCATCTCGGCGAGTCGTGACGTAGGCGTTGCGTGGTTGGGTGGTTGTGTTGTTCTCGCCTGTTGGTGCTGTTGATGGCGTCGCGTCGCTCGCGTCCGGTGTTGCTGGCATATTACACGAATAAACAAAAACGTATCGTTAAAAGTAAAACGTAGGGTAAAAGTAGGGTCTAAAAGTCAAAACCTGTTTAGGAACACGGACAAGCTTTGACTGTTAGGGTCTAGGTGTAAAATTTGGCCAGTAAGACGCTGCTAAGCATTAGACCCTTACTACCCGGTTTTTGAGGAACAGCTGTCCGAGATCGTCCTATAAAGACCAATGTGATGATCTAATGATAGTGGGGGTGTGGGTTTCCTGCTTTGCTTTAGGCTGACATTTTTTTCGGTTTGGTAACATGGCAGCGATTCCAAGCAAGACAACCTGCTACGAGCGTAAGCGTGTACACCCATTCTGTCTGAGTTACTAAGTCATTAATAAAAAGACATAAATCGCTGGAAATAATATTAAGGAAAATTGGAATTAGCCAATAGCGAAAATGATACACTAGAAATAACATAGTTCAGTAAGCCACCTTTGTGCACTTACGTTTCATCGGAGTGAAACGGAGAGATTAAGGCGCTATGCAAGTGATCTGGGGGCGAACTGGGTAGCTGGTTCGAATCCTGGTCATGCCCCTCCGATTTAACGAAAGTGCATAAAGGTGGCTTACTGAACAACGTTATTTCTAGTGTATGATTTTCGCTGTTGGCTAATTTCCAATTTCCCTTACTAAGTCATTGACATGATCACCGGGTAGTAAGGGTCTAATGCTTAGCAGCGTCTTACTGGCCAAATTTGACACCTAGACCCTTACAGTCAAAGCTTGTCCGTGTTCCTTACAGGTTTTGACTTTTAGACCCTTACTTTTAACTTTTAACGATACGTTTTTGTTTATTAATCCGTGTTACTTTGAGAATTGTATTAAATAGGTGTGGTGGTGGATAAGGGGTGGGGTATGTGTGACACCTTTGTAATTAATTTGTTGTTTGTTTTGTTGCTCGGTAAATAGCTATGGCCCTTACTAACCTGGCTATCGCTAGTGTTAACAATAGAAACAAATCCTTTAATCTTCAGTCATGTCTTGCAGCTGGCGTTTGCTAAATGACATTGTTGCAGAATAACAATGTTTAAAACAATGTAAAACAATCAATCTGGTCGTTTAGAGCTCCGTAACCCCTGAACCACTTGACCAATTAGAAAAGGTCGTATAGAAAGGGCACATCTACGGAGCAATACCTGTAAAATGAGCTAAGAACCAGCTTTACAGGACAAATAGTTTGATCTGTATAGAGGACAGACGAAAGGTACATCCCCAGAACAAGACCAAGAACAAGACCAAGACCAAGAACAAGACCAAGAACAAGACCAAGAACAAGAAGTTGTCTATTTGGCCCCTCTCTGTAACTTGGGTTTGGCTGGACTGAATTTCACAATTTTTGGACTGTAGACAGGCCTTGACTATCAAGATTCCATATTTGGTTTAAAAATTTTTAATTTTAATGGAGTTATAAGCTCTCAAAGTTGAAAGTTTAACACAGAGATCCTAGGTCGACCCTTACTAACACTGGCTATCACCAGTGTTAATGTATGATTTTTTCAGTGGAAAAAAATAAAATGAGAGTCCAATTTACGAGTATTGGGTATTGTAATTTGGCTGTGGAAATAAGCGTTGTAAATGTGCCAAGCCGATTCGGAAAGCTGAAACTCTTTAAGACGTTGAAATACATGATCTGACGTAGGAAGGCATGCCTTTTCGTAATGTTAACCATCGTTCTTAAACGCTTTTATAAAAATTACCGTAAATTGCAATGCCCAACGTAGGCCATAAAGCCATTGGGCCAGTCGGTTACCATTGCCTCCCTCCCATCCACCTTCCCAACCTTCCAGGATCATTGGTTGAAATACTCCTTTTACATTCTCCCTTACTGCTTTCAGCTGGTTAACGATGGCTTTATTATAAAAAGTTGGAAAAAATGAACATACTTTGGCTTTCCAGCTTTCAGGAAAATAAAACAAGTTTACTTATATAGGAATAATAAAAAAGGAACTTCTGCTGCTTTCTTTTGCTTTCTTAATTTAAAAATAGCATTATTTCTAACGTATTTTTCATTACGGACACGTTAAGAGCTGTTGGGTAGTGAGAGGCTTTGAAAAGAAGCAAGGTTTTTCCCCCTGCAAAATGCGTCAGTATACTGAGATCTTGCAAGCTACTCCTGTGTGGAAGATTACATGACATTGCAGTTTCGAACGTAATTCGATCATTGCGAAGTTTTCCCACTGGTTGGTGCACCTTGCTGCATCCGAATTTGTTTAGCATGAAGCCACAGCAAGGTGTGCGCCTTTCATGCAGTCGGACGCAAGCTAACAAGCCATGACTTAAATACTCAGTCATGAAATAGTGGACTCTAATAGGGAGATATCTCGGTAACCAAGCATTTTTTGGATAGGTGTTGTGTAGGACTTTTTTATTTGTCTTTACCTCCTTTGCATGCCTTGGAAGTTTGTCGGTTTTATTCTGGAACACCCTGTACGCTTATTTAGAAATATTTACTACCATTGATGCCACGTGGTGAAGTGAAATAGCTTGAAGATATCCTAGCTGGCTATAATACAGTAGGCTTCCGAATATATGTTAAGTTGGGCCGACTATTGACAAAAATCTGTTACATTAGCTCGCAACGGCATTATTTGGACGGAACTTTTTGGCCTATCACATTCTCCCCTCTCCAACTGCAGAATGCAGTGATAAATTGGTGACAGCCATTTGTAAGAGAAACAAATGGCTGCCAGTACATTATTTTGGTGTCTTCTGAGCGATTCCAAACGCATGAAATAAAAGAATTTTACTTCTAATTTTCACTCGGAAAATTAGAAGTAAAAACCTTTTATAAGGCTAGATTAGAAGTAAAAACCTTTTATAAAAAGTTAAGTGAAACTAGAACATTGCTACTAGCGGTAACAATCTTTGAGTTTTATTTAACGTCCAAAGTATTATTCGATTACAAATGGCTGTCACCAGTTTATTGCCTAGCAAAATAGTTTCATTTTTAGATATTCGTAACTTATTAAAGTAGAAAACCGTAAAAAAGTAAAAGAAATATCCTTTATAGTTATTAATGATTCACTCTGTTTTTGTCAGAGTGAGAGTGTCATAACAAAACCTATAGCAAAGATATTCCATGTAATTAATAAATTTAAGAAATTCTAGTTAGTCATAATCCGCCCAAAACCAAAACTGGTATAAAAGAAGCCGACACGATTCCAAAAAGGGTCGGCCTTTGAAAGTAGCGATATCAACCAACCAGGAAAGGCCGCCAAGGTTAATCCTTTTAGCCAAGTTAATCGCACCGACTAATAATTCAAAAGTTAAGTGAAACTAGAACATTGCTACTAGCGGTAACAATCTTTGAGTTTTATTTAACGTCCAAAGTATTATTCGGTGCAATTAACTTGACTAATAGGATTAACCTTGGCGGCCTTTTCCTGGCTGAATGATATTACTACTTTCAAATGCCTAACTTTTTTGGAAACTTGCAGCTTCTTTTATACCAGTTTTGGTTTTGGGTGGATTTCACAACTTTCATAAGAATGTGAGTGTCCAAAAGGTCACGCGATATTATCGTCACCGATACCTTTTTTCTAGAGGAATTATGTGTCTATAAATTTTCTCTTTCATAATTTTCACGTTTCTTATTTCCCAATTAATCGCTACATCAGCCAAATTGACACGATTAGGTTTATTGTATGTCCAAGCTTTACGTTTAAGTTTGGTCAATCCCATTTTTGAGAACACTGGGTAACAAACGCTGATTTTCGTTCGCTTCACTCACTCAATCAGCTCATCCCTCCTTCAGTTGTTCCTCCCGAGATCAATGTTAATCTACCGTACTAACGATTGTTTTGCTTGCAGTAAATGCCTTACTGTTAATATTTTAATAAACGGACTTCATTTTGCACAGCAGTTCCTGTAAATAATGTAAGAATTATTGCCAGCAGCAGCTCAAACAGTGGTGGCTGTACGTGCTGTTTTATTTTTACTCGGCGGCGATGGCTCACATCTTTAGTGTGGGCTGTGAAACGAGACTACAAATAATTAAACAGAATCTGTATACTGGACCAAAAAAAAGCTTATTAACAGAAATTTAACTCGTAGCATACGCCTATTTAAAAAAAAAGCTAAAATAAGAAAAAGGCCAGCAAAGAGCAGCAGTACGTCACACCACAACACAAAACAACAAACTTAAGCATGTGAAACATGGGCATACAATAAACCAAAACGTATCAATTTGGCTGATGTAACGGATAATTGGGCAATGGCAAATGTGAAAATTAAGAATGAGAAAATTTATAGACATAAAATACATGCAGACAAAAAGGTAGAGGTGACGATTGGACCATCGGATTCTTTGTATTCGCAGGCCCTTTGAATGATATCCACCCAAAGCAACAATGGTATAAGAGAAGCCGCCAAGTTTCCCAAAAGGTTCGGCCGTTGAAAATAGTGTTATCATTCAACCAGGAAAAGACCGCCAAGGTTAATCCTATTAGCCAAGTTAATCGCACCGAATAATACTTTGGACGGTAAATGAAAACTTGAAGAATGCTACTGCTAGTAGCAATCTTCTAGTTTTCATTTAACTTTCGAACGTGCGATTAACTCGAATAATAGGATTAACCTTGGCCGCCTTTCCCTGGTTGAATGATATCACTACTTTCAAATGCCGAACCTCTTTGGGAACTTGGCGGCTACTCTTATACCAGTTTTGGTTTTGGGTGGATTTTGACAAACGGACTAAATTTTGCACAGCCATTTCCTGTAAACAATGTAAGAATTGTTTACCAGCGGCAGCTCAAACAGCGGTGGTTATACGTGCTGTTTTATTTTTACTCGGTGGCGATGGCCACATCTTTAGTGTGGGCTGTGAAACAATGCTACAAATAACTAATCAGAATCTAAATGCTGCAGCAAACGAAAGCTTGGTAACAGAAATTTGACACGTTGCATAGACCTATTTAAAAAAAAAGCCTAAATAAGAAATATGCCAGCAATGAGCAGCAATACGTCACATCACCAGACAAACCAACTTACTTAAGCCTTTGAAGCATGGGCATACAATAAACCAAACTGTATCAATTTTGCTGATGCAACGGCTGCTTGGGCAATGGCAAATGAGAAAATTATGAATGAGAAATATAAAAACATAAAATACCTAAGAATACCTAAGAACATAAAATGCCTCCACACAAAAAAAGTAGTGGTGACGATTAGACTGTGGGATTCTTGTATTCACAGGCCTATGAAAATTGTAATATCCACTCAAAACCGAAACTGGTATAAGAGAAGCCACCAATAAGTTTCCAATAAGCTTCGGCCTTTGACAGTAGTAATATCATTCAACCAGGAAAAGGCCGCCAAGGTTAATCCTATTAGTCAAGTTAATCGCACCGAATAATACTTTGGACGTTAAATGAAAACTAGAAGATTGCTACCGCTAGTAGCAATCTTCTAGTTTTCATTTAACGTCCAAAGTATTATTCGGTGCGATTAACTTGTCTAATATGATTAACCTTGGCAGCCTTTCCCTGGTTGAATTGTATCACTACTTTCAAAGGCCGAACCTTTTTGGAAACTTGGCGGATTCTCTTATACCAGTTTTGGTTTTGGGTGGATTTTAATATGCGGACTACATTTTGAACAGCAGTTCTTGTAAACAATGTAAGAATTGATTGTCTGTGGCAGCTCAAACAGCTGTGGCTATACGTGCTGTTTTTTTTTAATCGGCGGCGATGGCCCACATCTTTAGTGTGGGATGTGGAACAATGCAACAAATAACTAAACAGAATCTAAATGCTGGAACAAACGAAAGCTTGTTAACAGAAATTTGACACGTTGCATAGGCCTATTTAAAAAAAAAGGTAAAATAAGAAAAAGGCCAGAAAAGAGCAGCAGTACGCCACATCACGACACAAAGAGCCCAGCTTAACTCACTGAGTATGACACCCAGATTTTTAAGGAGCATCAACAAATGCGATATCGTCATTAAAATAAAAACTGAATACAGGTTTGGCACGAAAATCTGTTCGCTCCTTCTTCAATATGCACTAAGCCTGTTTCCTAGTATGTTTACCTGAAATTCTGGAGTTCTGTCGTCACAAGCGGTGAAATGTAGCAGTTCTGTATCTGAGGCCGCAGTAGAAATATTTATACTGGCAAGGCGGAAGGACTTCTGAAAGCAAACACTGTTCAGGAGGATGTAATAAACGCTACAAAACCTTGTGTTAGAATTTGCTGACTGTTTTTGTACCATTGTGTTCAAATAAAACCACTACTCCAATCAATGCAGACTTCCGTCAGCAAAAATACACGCTTGGTTTTACGGTTAGGTCGAAAGTTACTGCAAATTCTTATTATATGTAATAATGAGTGGTCTTTCTTGGTCTTTAAAAATAGAAAGAAATCGAAACATACTCTACAGTGACACAATCCTTGGCATGTTAAAAAGAAGAATTGCTAGTCAAATTAAACACTTAATTATTTTTAATATGGATTTACATCTTTACAAGCACTTTACGCCTCAATGCTGTACCTGGATGAATTATTTCTTTTCGCTAGCCTGTCTGGTAGCAAGAATATTTTCAAACTTTTAAAATTTGTTACCGCATTGAGACTAAATCATGAAAAATGCCTATCATGAGGGGAGATTTGTAGGAGAAAAAATACCTTGATATGCTTGACACTACGTCGCTGGGGCTACTGCTGTAGGCACATTTGTGTTCTAATTCGATTCGTTTGCTTCCAAACGAGCCTTCCTCACCTCCCCATCTACATGTTTCAACAATTTTAATTAAACAGTTCTGCGTTCGAATCTTGCAGATACTCGTCCATTCTTCAATTCAAACTTCGAATTAGTATTCTATAACAAAAAAATAAGATTTATTTATTTTCCGAGAGTTGTGTTTCAACCGACACCGTCCCCCCCCCCGCCCCTCCAAATCAGAGGGCGGACAGAAAATGTTTCCTCGAATGGATAGGAGAGGGGCAATACAGATTTAATGGCTTTAGACAATGTGGTAAAGTGGTTTTATTTAAAGCAAAGGGAATTATTTAAGTTGATTCGTTTTATTATCAGTCGTGTCAACCATGTATTGGTGGAATGGGAGTATCAGGAAAATCAGTACCACATTGTTGCCTTAGCTAACAATTTTTTTCTGCGTGGTGATCACACCGCAAGTCTTTAATGACGTCATGCACGAAGGGAAGTTATTTTTCACACGGACGGATCGCAGAAGCCAAAGCAATAAACTGGGAGTTGTAGGCGAGGGGTGGCTGAACGGATAATGCCCATGTGTGGGCCAGTACTGCGTCTTTTAGCCCTGCTCTTTAGAAAATAAAGTGGCTGGGTAGGTGGGGGCAATGCGTCTCTTACCATTAAGCATATGATCACGCATTAACTCAACCTACAAGGTATAGTACATTTTCTTTTGGGAGGATGTGAGGAGCGGAGAAGGGGAGAGAGGATGGGAGGAAAAGGGGAGTAGTCCAAGAAGCAAAATTGCCTGTCGCAATCAACGTTTAGGCCACACCTACCTAAAACCGGTAAACAACCACGGGGGAAACAACGACAAGAACCAGCGAAGCAGCAAAACGATGTCAAGAACCCCAACCCTCACATTGAAAACGGGCGAGCGTGTCAATTTTTTTGACAGAAGTTGAAACTGGTAGGTTGTTGCCTTGAAAATTTGAAATAGCCACATTGTTGCCTCTACTAATAATTTGCTCTGCGCGGTCACTTCAGCGGCAGGTCTTAAATGATGTCATACGCAAAGGACAGTTATTTTTCACAAGGCACGGATCGCTCAAGCCAAACCGAGAAACTGGAAGTGGGGGAGCCCCTTAACGGGAAATGACGGTGTGCGGGGAAGTGCGTCTGGTAGCCCTGCTTCTTACAAAATAAAGAGATTGGGAGGGGGAGAATGCATCTGTTACTATTAAGCATACGATTACGCATTAACTGGCCCTAGAAGGTAAGTCTTTTCGGGAAAATGGAGGAAATGGGGGAGACAGAGGTAACGGGAGGTAAAGGATGGGAGGAAAAGGGAAGTATTCCAGAAGAAAAACTGGTTGTCACATTCAACGTTTAGGCCACGCCAAACAAAACTGGGAAGCAACCACGGGCGAAATTAAACCGGGGAAGCCGAATGCAAATGCTAGTTACAAATAAAGGACAAATCCACTGAAAGAGAGCTGCGAACAAACCAACTTCCCAAAGAAAAACTTGCACTGAATGAGCGAGCGAAGCGAGCGAAATTCAGCGCGTTTGCAATGGGTACAGAAAACACACTCGGTATGTCAAAGTATCACAAATTAGAAAACAAAAACGAACTTGTTTGATGTTCAAGGCAAGGTTTAAGTAATCCGAAGTCAAAACAGCAATGGAACACAAATAAACTTTCCTGTAAGGTTTTGTATACCGCAGTGTTCATGTGCTGTTTAGTCCACAGCCCCTATTGCTGTATTCACCCATTAGACACGTAAATAAAATTAAAACCAAATCCCAACTTTCAAAATTATTGTGAGATTAATATAGTGCTACACACTCGCCTACCTTCGGGGCTAATTTTTCAGCATTATTCAAATCAAGTCTTCTCCTTTCCGTTCATAATACACACAACATTTTTCAAGATTTCGTACTCAAAACTTCAGGACAGGTATTTTATTTTTATTTTCAACATTTCCAGGTTTTCAAGGCGTCGCAGGAACCCTGCAATACTTTTTCTGTAGGTTTAAACTAAGCAGTCTAAGACTATGGTTTTTACGATTTTTCAGCAATATCGTTTAGCCAGGTAGAATGAACCAATCTGACCGATCGTGTTCTAAAGTAAAAACTGTAAAAACATGTGAATACAGCAATAAAGTTTCACGTGGACTAAACAGCACACGAACACTGCAATATACGAAACCTTACTGGAAAGTTTATTTGTGCTCCTTTACTGTTTTGACTTCGGATTAATTATACATTACCTTAAACATCAAACGAGTTCGTTTTTGTTTTCTAAATGTGCTTAATGATTCACGGCCTCAGAGATGAACTGCTGTGAGTGTTACGGACGCGTTTCCTTCCCACTTGCTCTGGCTCGTCTTTCAACAAAACACCTAGAAATGTACTACAGCGAGTACGCAAATTATCATCTGTTTCATGAGTATTCATTATTATTATACTGTAACAAGTATGTTTCTGTTATCATCAATTTCCATGAAAGCCTCTTTTTCTCTTCAAAACACGACAGTCACATTATGTTTCAAATCTTCCAAGAAAACCAGTTCTAATCTTGTGATACCATTTTTATAAAAGACACATGAGGTGTATCAATGGAATTTGAATCTCCAGTCATTCGAAACAAAAGAAAGTCTGCGCTCTACTTATATACCTAGTCGCGTTGTGATATTGAATTCCTAATCCAGTGAACAGCGACATGTATCTATTTACGTATTTTTATTAGGAAAGTCGAAAGTTAATAGTTTGAAATTATGAGATATTCCATTGATGGAAAAGGTAAAAGATGATAAACTCAAAGGGTGGAAGAGAAATGGTTCGTTGGTGTAGATACCGTTAAAGGCGGTGTCTATCACTACCCTTATAGTGATGAGACAGGGTACCATCACCGTAAAATATACAGACAAATA